>JAMWET010006527.1:162500-167438 GCA_024036415.1 Prochilodus magdalenae
AGAAGCCAGACGTGGCTTGACTCAGTGGCTGTACAGTGGAGGTTGGAGCGGGTGGAACAGGAACACCCTGTATCCAACCACTGGATCAGGTACAACAGCCTGTAGCTGGATCTGTGCTGGAAGGGCGGACTGGGGAACCATTCCAAGAAGAAAGTAAAAGACTCGTGCTCCAAATTGGATAGCTGAGTTCTGCAGAATCATCAAAGCATAGACAGAAACTGAACCGGGCCCCAGCAGACGTCCTTCATTAGGGTAGTGCTTCTTTGTGAATAAATAGGGGACGCGTCTCAGCTGATTAGGCCTCTACGCTGCGCCGGATGGGAAAACGATCAGACAGATGACTGAGAGCCGCCAACAGCAGGAAACAGTCATCACCAGCACCACCTCAGAATGGACCACCAACTGGACCTCCTGTGGTCTGTCTGTAGTAGACCAATTTGGAGGGGACATCATGGTTATGTCACTGGAGCTTCCACAGTGGAAACAAGTGGGACGATTTGGGAAAGTTGGGATAAAGGATGAAGGGTGACTTCGATTAGATCAATAGATCTAGATACACTCATCACCAGGAGGACAGCTGCTCCCAGAAGGAGGTGTGGGAGTGCAGGTGTGTTGGGAAGGAGGATAAAGGGTACCAGGATCAATAACTGGTGATAAGTTTAGACTGATATGATCAATATTTATTGAGCTACACATACAGAAGTCTGTCTCTCAGTATGGCGTCGGGCCGCCGTGTTCGCTAACCCAACACGCCAGACGTCTCGGTATGGAGCTGTAGAGGTTCCTGATGGAGTCCTGTGATAATCCATCCCATGCAGCTTGAACATCCCACACAGTTCCAGCAGATGGTGCGGTAGGGGTGGAGGTGGAGGGACACCAGGTCTTCTGGACGTGTGACAACAAACCCGTTCATCTCGGTGCTGACCACGGTGCCTCCACACACGGGTTCGTTGGGCGTCTCCACCAGGACTAAAGAGGGCCTACTGTCAGCACTAGTCTCGTCTTGGACTGTAGAACTGTAATCCTCCCACCACACGATGCTACTGAGGGGTGGGCTACGGAGGGAGGTTAGCTGTATGTGCTGTAAACACATTTCAGGCAGGAAGCTGTGCAAGCCAAAGTCGGCTCACCCTAATGACCCGTTCCTTCACCTCAGTCCAGTCCACTGTTCTCAGAGCGGTCTGGACCTCTACAGAGGTGCCACCAGATAAGGCAGGCAGCTGCTTGTGCCTCGGGCCAGCGGTGGAGGTGGGTGGGAATGTGGGCGGAGTTCGTTTCTATTTTAATTAACCAGGCTTTGGAATAATGCTTAATCAGGTTACATCACTGTGACCCGAAGGTTGCCGACGGCTGCATGTAGCTCATGCAGGAAGTGAGGGTTCCGTGGCGTTCTCTGGGCCCGCTCATCCATGTGGAAGGCCCTCTCAACGGACTCGGTATGAATCCATCCTCGCAGAGCACGTACACCCATACCTGGGGTCCTCCAGCAAGACGGTGCCACGTGTCAAATGGCTAGAAATGTCCAACACTGGCTGTAAGAGCACGACCAAGACCTGCAGGTGCTACCCTGCCGCCCCGACTCGAACCCAATCAGGCATCTCTGAAAAGAGGCCCGTGTGCTGGCTTCACTAATGGAGTCTAGCAGATGGAGGATGTGGGTCTGTTCTCACAGTCGCCTTTCAGAGCAGAGCTGCACAAATTCACCGACACGCAGCCACGCTGAGGACGCCGCTGAGCCCGCCGCTGAGCCCGCCGCTGAGCCCGCCGCTGAGTCCGCCGGTGAGCCCGCTGCTGAGGACGCCCTGATCATTCATACGCTCGCTCTCGCTGGATGAGCCCACACCTCTCACACTCATTACACACAAACACAAGCCAAACCAATCACTTCCTCTCTCCCTCCCTCTCTCTCTCTCTTTCTCTCTCTCTCTCTCTCCTTCTCTCTCTCTCTCTCTCTCTCTCTTTCTCTCTCTCTCTCTCTCTCTTTCTCTCTCTCTCTCTCTCTCTCTCTCTCTCTCTCTCTCTCTCTCTCTCCTTCTCTCTCTCTCTCTCTCTCTCTCTCTCTCTCTCCAGCAGGCCAGATCAGCACTGCAGTCGAGCCAGCTCAGTGAGGAGCGAAGCGAGGCTTACTTGGCAGAGCGCTAAGACTCTTAGCTGTCTGGGCAATTAGGCTGCAAACACAGAGCAGATAAATGACCAGCGGCCGGAGCCTATATGGGCTAATGGCTACTGTCTCCCGCGCACCTCCCCTGGAGCAGGACCCGAGGAGGGACGTGCCAGCCTGCAGCGCTTTAGTCAGCACAGGCTTTCCTTTACTGCCCTAAGGAGCCCATATCAGGGAAACACAACACCGGCTTTTGGTTTGATGAGTTTCAGGCGCTGCCATGTACTCTCCAACACATGAAACGTGCAGGGTGGTAATGGGCTGGTGTGGAATTTGTTACGGTGTGACATCACAACCTACAGAGTCACAAAAAAACTACCAGAACCGCCACTACGAATTATTCAGTATCCACTATGAATTATTCAGTATCCAGTATGAATTATTCAGTATCTACTATGAATTATTCAGTATCCACTATGAATTATTCAGTATCCAGTATGAATTATTCAGTATCTACTATGAATTATTCAGTATCCACTATGAATTATTCAGTATCTACTACGAATTATTCAGTATCCACTATGAATTATTCAGTATCTACTATGAATTATTCAGTATCCACTATGAATTATTCAGTATCTACTATGAATTATTCAGTATCCACTATGAATTATTCAGTATCCAGTATGAATTATTCAGTATCTACTTTGAATTATTCAGTATCCACTATGAATTATTCAGTATCCAGTATGAATTATTCAGTATCCACTATGAATTATTCAGTATCCACTATGAATTATTCAGTATCCACTATGAATTATTCAGTATCTACTATGAATTATTCAGTATCCAGTATGAATTATTCAGTATCTACTATGAATTATTCAGTATCCACTATGAATTATTTAGTATCTAATATGAATTATTCAGTATCTACTATGAATTATTCAGTATCCACTATGAATTATTCAGTATCCACTATGAATTATTTAGTATCTCTAATGAATATTTTCAGTATCCACTATGAATTATTTCAGTATCCACTATGAATCTATTATTCAGTATCCACTATGAATAATTTTAGTATCTTAATTATATGAATTATTCAGTATCTACTATGAATTATTCAGTATCTACTATGAATTATTCAGTATCCAGTATGAATTATTCAGTATCTACTATGAATTATTCAGTATCCAGTATGAATTATTCAGTATCTACTATGAATTATTCAGTATCCAGTATGAATTATTCAGTATCTACTATGAATTATTCAGTATGAATTATTCAGTATCTACTATGAATTATTCAGTATCTACTATGAATTATTCAGTATCCACTATGAATTATTTAGTATCTAATATGAATTATTCAGTATCTACTATGAATTATTCAGTATCCACTATGAATTATTCAGTATCCACTATGAATTATTTAGTATCTAATATGAATTATTCAGTATCCACTATGAATTATTCAGTATCCACTATGAATTATTCAGTATCCACTATGAATAATTTAGTATCTAATATGAATTATTCAGTATCTACTATGAATTATTCAGTATCTACTATGAATTATTCAGTATCCAGTATGAATTATTCAGTATCTACTATGAATTATTCAGTATCCAGTATGAATTATTCAGTATCTACTATGAATTATTCAGTATCCAGTATGAATTATTCAGTATCTACTATGAATTATTCAGTATCCAGTATGAATTATTCAGTATCTACTATGAATTATTCAGTATCTACTATGAATTATTCAGTATCCAGTATGAATTATTCATTATCTACTATGAATTATTCAGTATCTACTATGAATTATTCAGTATCCAGTATGAATTATTCAGTATCTACTATGAATTATTCAGTATCTACTATGAATTATTCAGTATCTACTATGAATTATTCAGTATCCAGTATGAATTATTCAGTATCTACTATGAATTATTCAGTATCCAGTATGAATTATTCAGTATCTACTATGAATTATTCAGTATCTACTATGAATTATTCAGTATCCAGTATGAATTATTCAGTATCTACTATGAATTATTCAGTATCTACTATGAATTATTCAGTATCTACTATGAATTATTCAGTATCCAGTATGAATTATTCAGTATCTACTCTGAGTTATGAAGTCTCCTCTTCAGGCTGCTAGTGAGAGACCTGATCCACGCTGAGCAAGGTTTCGAGTCAGTACACATTCAGTCTTCTCGCTCTTCACACGCTCGTACCACGCAGAGCGCGGAGACCTCTGCTGAGTGGGCCTCGAGGCAGACTTCACTCAACAAGGTACTAATGGCACAAATCCAAAATGAGAGGCACACTGAGGGGGTTCTAAAGGTCAGCTGGAGGTCAGAGAGTTGTGGTACATGACCATTAAAGCTCAAACAGACCCAGTGGAGCCCGCAGTGCAGTCAGCACATAAAGACTCTGATACGGTGAAGAGTGTGGAGCGCAGGAACACACAGAGGAAGTTTAGAGGAAAGAGCTGATGATCAAAGACGGGGGGGACAGAAAGAGAGAGAGAGAGAGAGAGAGAGACAGAGAGAGAGAGAGAGAGAGAGAGAGAGAGAGAGACAGACAGAGAGAGAGAGAGAGACAGAGAGAGAGAGAGAGAGAGAGAGAGAGAGAGAGAGAGAGAGAGAGAGACAGAGAGAGAGAGAGAGAGAGAGAGAGAGAGAGAGACAGAGAGAAAGAGAGAGAGAGAGAGAGAGAGACAGAGAGAGAGAGAGAGAGACAAGTAAAGAGTATACGAGAGAGAGAGAGAGTGAGAGAGACAATCGAGACTGAGAGAGCACAGGAAAAAATAGAAAGATATGA
>JAMWET010006528.1:0-237500 GCA_024036415.1 Prochilodus magdalenae
TGAAACTGAAATTACCATAACATGGAGTCCTTCTGTAAAGTTAAGTCTATTAGCTATTTATAATGTATTTGGATTCAATTTAATATTGCGCAATGCTGCTACACTATTGCAGGTTGGTCTGACCCAAACTCTCTGACCGTGCATTTTTTCATCCCGTCCCCGATTCCTCTGTAGAAACACCCCCATTCGTTTTCCCCGCTCCCCAACACAAACCCTTTTTTGTTTCGCTTTAATCTACAGAGCCACTAAGTGCATGTACTCACGCAAGTGCAGTCCCTTAAAACTGTAATACCCAGCCACAAGCCACTTTTCCATCCCTCATTCCCTCCCATCTAACTCCGAATCCCATTACACACTTTTACACAACAACTTAAACATCACCAGGTACTGCAGTCTCTTACAGACCACACAAACCATTTATACCACCACGCAAACACTGACCAGCACCTGAGCAGTTTGCACAGTTATGTGCGACATTCAAAGCTGTTGCATGTTCACATTGGCCCCTTTTTTTCTGCTCTTTCTTTTTCCTCTCGTCCTTCCTAATTTTTTCTTCCTAAAATGTCTTCTTCTTTTCAGTGTTGTGAAAAGGTCCCAGACAGTTTCACACTAGTAAATTGCACAGTGTTCTAACTCCAGATATGGGTCGGTCGTAATCGGGAATGGTGTGTGCTTTGTATCTGTATAAAGGTCTTATTAAGGATTAATGGAGGTAGAAAAGTACAGGCCCTATTTACTTTACTTCTGCTCTTCGACTGGAAAAACACCTACACTATTTCAGAGAGACTTCAGAGTCTCATTATATCTAACTCGCATTGTTGTTCTTGACCCTGGCATCCCTCTTATTCTTCTCGCAGTTCAATATTTGGAATCCTGCACATAAACACCAATGTACTCTTATTAACGCTACAACCCATCCAAACTGCATGCAATCACCATCCTTTGGTGTATCAATTTACTCAGGCCGTTGTTCCTCCCATTCATTTCCGAAAGATATAGGAAACCACTTGGGAACCATACGCATTATTACCTATAGCAACAGCCTAAGCAGCACCTTTAGAGGTTGAGCAATAGGTGGCCTACACTCTTCTCTAATCCCCAAATAGGCAGGACATTATAAAACGGAGGCTCTATGGAAGAGTGTAAGAACAGAAACCGACCCGCCACAGTCGAGGCAGACAGGACAACAGCCTTCTCAGTGTGCATACACATACGTACACACCACACGACACTCACTCTCACAGGCCCTTTTCTTTCTTTGTGCCTGCATCCTCATGGGAGGCTGGGAATGTCATATTGTTCAGTGTTGAATAAAATATGTTGTAAGGCTGCAGTTGTAAGTAGTGGTTGTAAGACAAAAAATATACATTTAGCATATTGATTTTAAAGTGTGGCAATATGAACGAAGAATAATGATGATGTCATTATTATTGAGACAGCAAGTTTTTCAATGTGGTGTTGTAACAGTATGCTCTGTGAAAAAGTAAACGATCATTTTACTAAAATATTAGGTTTTTCATTTCCTGCATCAAATGCAGGAAATAATATGACACTCATCATGTGTAACTGAGCACAAAATAACGGCGGCCATGTTATTACCAATGAATAACAGCACAAGCTTATGAAAAACAGGTTGTAAGAAACACACTGCTCAGTCTGTATTTACCTCTTGAGCTTGGTTAAACTGGAGATAACGTGTGCGTCATTCTAATTATTTCTCGGCCTCTCAGTAAAAAGCAACAAGCAAGTAAAGACTGCTCCCGTTCAGTTCATACTTTACATGGGTGCCTAAAGAGGTCTTTTTTTTGTTGCCACTTGTTTCGCAAATAACGGCACAATTTATGTAAAGTAGCAATCTGCACCTATATTAATAACCCATGCTATGTATAATACATGGGCCAGTAAACACTGTGCAGAAGCCAACACACTGCGTAAGTGACCAGCGTCGTTTATGCTTTTATTTAAACTGCACTGAGGATTTCATCTTCTAACATACTACTTCTACATGATTGTGACCGTATGAAACACAATAAGAGTTTAACCTCATCAGTTTAGATGGTGTGCTCACTGGTCAACTACACACAAGCGTTCCAGTAGTAGTCCAACGTTAAGAACCATTCAGGACAACTGGGCACTTGTGAAGAGAGCAATTAGGTGTTCACACAAGACGTCGTTCCATTGCGACACACACCGGGAGGAAAACACCTAACACCTCATTGACATCTGAAAAAGAAAGCATGAGAGAGAAAGAAGCGAGAGAGGGGAGGGGAGTGAGGTATAGCTGGTTAACTAGCTATATCTAAAAGCCAAAAAATGAAAAACAGAAGATCAGGATAATTAACTTGAAGACTGCCTGAAGTTCAAATTTTAAACCGAATTAGTATTGCAGAGTTCATGTTTCATGAACATCTGTTTTCGAAGAAGCGCCAAGAGCAAATCTGAACACGCTGCTTCTACCTTCACAAATGGTCCCTCTGGGTCGAGCAAACCCTCTCTGACAGACAGGATCTGAAAATACAGATACATGAGCCGTTTTTAAATAGACGTGAACCCTAGAGATGAATGAACTTTGTTTTGCACAAGTAGGCGAATCACAACACAGACACACAGTACAGTGCAAAGGTCATAGGCTACCCTTTCTAAATTAAATGTCCATTACAAGTACGAGCTATTTCTTTTTTAATGTCAGTAAAAAAGCAGAAAACACGCATGTACTGGAATGAGAAGCCTTCTTCTTATTTGCCTTAATAATTAACTTCTATTCAGGACACTTTCTTTCAGTTTCAAACATCCCTGCATGTTTATTCCACGCTTCCAATCTTCAGTCTTAGAAGTAGCACTGTGTGACTCCATGAAGCAGAGATTAACCCATCTTACACATAGAATACCCTCTTTATTATAGCTGGATTAGTGATATGATATTTTAACTGGCTTTGCCAGTCTACCGTAAGTGATGCAGTCCAACGACAACCTGTAACTGCAGCACCTTTTAAGGTGGAAGAGAATCAAATCTCATCTCTATCCTACTTTCCACAACATTTTATTAAAAACAAAGATTGTTTTCGGTGCTTGTTTCTTTCATTCAGTGTTTGTTTCTCAGAATGTTCGTAACTCAAATCATAAAGAAAATGAAGAGCTGCAGTGCAGGATGAATTATTAACAGAGAGCAGCGCAGCTGTTGTTTAAAGCTGCTAATTAAATAAACTTTGGCTATTCAAACTCAGACTCTCTTGCTTTACACTCGCCGCTGTCCAAATGTCCCTTCAGCTGATTAAGGTGAAAAACATGAAGAGTCCACTCCAAGCATTTAGACTCTTAGAGTCAGTGGCCAAGAGTCGACCCCGACTGATGGAAAATGGAGTCTTTTGAAAACGATTCTCCCTAGAAGCTGGTTGCATGTTCAGTTCCATACATTTCATACAAGTAATAACAAATGTGTGCAATGATGTTGAGGTCTGGACTAAGATAACTGACTAGCCAGTCAGTTGTTCTGAGAATATCAACAGCTTCTGTAAGCTTGATATACACATTTTCCTCTCTGTTGTCTATTTCCTTTTTCTCAGTGTCAGCCTCCTGACAGTTACTCGTCCCTTTTCACTTGGTTGACCCATAGCTTTGAGGTGTTCTTTCTCACAGTTGACAGGACAGGCAGAGAAGCAAGTCACTGGAGATTTTAACTTAACTTTCTCCTCTCTCAGAAAGAGAGCTTTAAACTGCTGTTTATCTATCATTATGCAGTGGAGGGAGGTCCCTGACCGGGGATTGAGTGTTTTGATCTTATTTCTGCCACTGAGCTCAATACTTGGACAGACACCCCCTTGACCAAACCCACCTGCGCTAAGCACTTTGTTACCGTATCTCTCTGCGGTGTTCAGAGCTCATTCACCGAAAGGCTTGAGAATGAGCTGCTTGAGGGGAGGGGGGGGGGGGGTGGGTTGAGTTAAGCGTGGGTAGAGGGGGGGGGGGGGGGGGGGTTAGTTAAGCTTATGGCTGTTCCTGGTTAAATCTGTCATTAGGAAACTGCTGGCAAAAGTGTAAAGCCCCAGAGAAAACCCCTGAAGCCTTGAGGCGCGGCCCAATCAAACCAACGTGACGGAGATTGACATGAGCACCGAAACAATTTGAGACACAGGCCTAAAGTCAGACCACATGAGAGAGGAGAATGTGCCTAGCCCAATGTATTCACGAGAGCAGCTCGTGGTATAGGCATTTCAATTACAGAGCAGCAGCGGTGCAGCTGTAGATTTGCTAACACACACATGGGCCAAGGGACTCTGTTCAGTTTTATGTTGGTGCTGGTTCACTAAACGACATTAATTAAGCTTTTTTCAGCAGTGCCATACAATGATACAAGCCTCAGCGTCTATAAATACCAGATAATGATAATTTTCCACAGGGTGGTGTTGATTCCGCTGGAAAAAAACATGTACATTAAAATAAACATTGGCCTTTTGGTGCAGCATCTGAGTATCAACCAGCAACACGAGAGGATAACAGATGGGACGAATTAAGATTTTAACCCCCTAAAACCCTGTGTAACCAACATATTCACAACAACAGCAAAATTACATCACAGCAACCCAAATGCCTACCAGGTCAATTCCCCCAAAACCCACACTAATGTCGAACTGAGCACAAAGCAGTATCAATAGTGTGATTATGCTATTAGCCTGGTCACTATCTGCCAACCTGAAACAGAGCCATGTTCTTATATGCGGGTTGTTAGCACGAGCATAGAGGATTATATGTGACGGTCAACCAGTCTGAAAACTGAAATGATCATAGTGTTGGTAAATGGCCTCTAGGGCCTCTATTTAACAGTGATATAGTGCTCAACTGCTGACTGTGGGAGTGGCTTCAACCAGAAATGAGTGTGAGGTGTTGGAAGTGAGGATATTAATGGACAGCACTGCACACTACTGTGCTAAGACTAATCTAGATTTTAAAAAGCCTGCTTATTGGCTTCTTCTTTGATAATTAGCTACTGAAATTAATAAGTTATCGATAAATTATAGTTAAGTATGTATTAAATTACATATATATTAAATTACGTATATATTTAATTACATATATTTTAAATTACATATATATTTACGAGAGCTTCCCACTTTTAAAATTTTGAAAGTTTCCCACACTCAAACTTTCTTAAAATTTGGAATTTTGCATGTCATTTTTCAAATTCATGGTCCACATTCATATATGTATGAAGCAGTGGCCATTTCAGTACTGACAGTAAGGGTGAGACGGTATAAACCAAACACAGATCATTACATTACAGTTTTATGGTAAATTTACGGTTTATTGTTTCTATGGACATACCAGTCTCACAGGGCTCACAGGGACTGCCCCACGCTGCCCCCAGTGTTGCACAGCACTCGGACCTCAGAGTGCCTCCGTTAATATTCACCTCACAGCGGCCTTCTTGGATGGTAAGCCAGCATGTCCCTTTCAGAGAGTCTGTGGAGGCAAAATTTAAATGTATTAACTGTTCGATGCTACTGATTTAAAAACATCAGTGTACATACAGGTTTATCATTTATATTAAGTTCAGGGATATTTTTAAAGGATACAAAGGATACATCAACTGGTTAGTAGATCAGCTAACAGTTAAAGCATGTGGCTAAAAAACTGGTGTGTGCAACCACCAGAGAACACAACTAGAACCAATATGTGCCATACTGTAAGCAATAACAGGTGTAATTATCGTGTCCATTATATGTGACAGATGAGTGATGCATGATGGCTGCGCAAATCCCACACGAGTGTGTACAGTTATACAGAATAGTTAAGGCATGTGGTGGTAAAGGCTTGCCCCGGCTATAAAAATGAACAAGACTTAAAACTTGACATGGACTGGCACCTTAGAGACTCTATACTTGATTTGAACGTACAGCCTAGTGCTTTGAAACTCAGACCCTTACCCTCATGACTTGAGACTTGACTCAGACTTACACCGCAAAGCTTTAAGACCGGAAGCAAATTTTCAGCCTCTGAAATTTGGAAACTTGAGACTTAATTCTAATTCTGACCACAAAGTCTCTAGACTCACAACCTGAAAACTTAAAACTCAGAACCGACTCCCTCCTTCAAGACTCAAGATTCAACTAAGACTCTGACCCTAAAGACTTGAGACCCAACACAAACTAGCACCCTGAAGACTTGAGACTTGACTCTCAGCCCTATACTCTATACTAGGCTTAGACTCGGACACGATGTGATGTGTCAACATGCTGGGCACAACATTAAAAACAGAATAAATCACTAACTGTGTCTACAGTAAACAAGAGAGTAGAGAATCAGCAGGAGAGTTTATAAGCCAGCGGACTGTGAAATTAATGCTAAAGGCAGCATATAGATCCTCTCATAAATATGACTAGAAAATATATCTTCACGTGAGAAGACGCTACATACAACTAGAGTTTATAGAGGACAGAGCATGTAAATTTGACAGGGGTATTGGCACACTGATGCTCACAGAAACAAACATGCTACTTTGGACCATTACATAGTGGATGACCGCTGTTTTAATCATCTATCAGGTCAGTGTGTGTGGGTGAGTGTGTTAGTGTATACATCTGTATACAATTACCGATGCAGATGAGGCCAGTTGGGTCAGGTTTACTGCCAGGGGAGCATAAACATGTGAAAGAGCCAGCATTGTTCTTACACACTCCATTAACACAAGGTCTGCTTTCGCACTCGTTCACATCTGCAACAAACAAAAGGGAGTTACAGAGGCATCACATAGATCAAACTCACAGACAGTACCGGGACTGAGATCAAGAGCCAAAAAGGAGTAGCTTCTACAGTACATTTTATATGTTCTTTGTATTCATATGTTATCATAACTCTTGGCAATGTCAGATATGACCTCACGCAGAACGCAGACTTACAGTGTGTTTCTGTGTAAACTGAATAAACAGTAGGAGACATCCGAACAAATCACAATGGATCAGTGCACAGAAATACTCCTGGCGAGAGCATATCTCTCCATTCCAGGCAGATACAGTCAGCTTTGCTATTTGGAGAACATCTCAATGTTTCATCTGATGTTATTTTACAGTGAAACTCTGTTAGTGTCTGAAAGTGCAGGAAAAATAGCATGCTCCATAAAAGTAACCAGAAAGAGCCAGGAATGCCATGAAGCTGGAGCCTGTTTCACACACTCCATTAATATATTTCAAGTAGATTTACAGTAAATGGTGAATGTGTCTCTGAGGCATCGATGAATCATATAAGGAATCGTCTTCAGAAGGGTCTGTTTTTCAGGAGCAGTTCTGGGAAGTGTTTCTGAGCTTCTTAAAGCTGGGAGTCCTGTGGATGATTCTAATCTACTGTGACTAAAACTGCAGCATAAGAGAGAGAGAGAAACAGGCAGATAGAAAGAGAGTAAAAAGGAATACAGAGAAAGAATGAATAAAAGAGAGAAAGAAAGAGAGAAAGCTGGAAAATTTAAGATGAGTTACAGTGAGTGAAAGAAAGAGTGATTTTATATTAGAAAGCAAGAGGAGGAGAAAGAAAAACAGAAAAGCAAAAAAAAAAGAAGACAGAAATAATGAGTGAAGGAAATACAAAGTCAAAAAAGGGTGAGTGAGAGAGTTGGTGAGTTAGTGAGTGATTGAGTATTAGTGAAAGAGAGAAAGAAAAAGAGAGAAAGAGTGAGTGAAAGAGAGCGAATGAGTGTGTTATTGAGTGTGACTAAATGAAAGACAGAGTCAAAAAGAAGGAGAGGCTGAGTGAGTAGATAGGTTGATGAGTTAACGAGTGAGTTAATGAGTGAGTGAATGAGTAAAAGTTAGCGAGTGTGTGAACAGGAGTGTGATTTTGTGAGTGAGTGAGAGAGAGCGAGTGGAAGAGAGTGAATCAGTGACAGTTAAGAGTGTGTGAATGAGTGAGTGAGTAAGCAAATGAATCTGTGAGAGAGTCAATGAAGGAGAGTTAGTGAGTGTGTGAATGAATGAGTGATAGAGTAAATGAGTTTGTAAGAGAGAGGGAGAGCAAATGAGTGAGTGAGTGAATGAATGAAAGACGGTAAATGAGTGAGTAAGAGAGCGAGAGATTAAGCATGGGTAAATGAGAGAAAGAAGGAAAATGAGCAAAAGGGTAATAATTAGTGAGGAAGTGAATAAGAGAGTGAGTGACAGAAAGTAAATGAGTGGGTGGGAGAGTCAAAGAGTAAGAGGATGAGTAAGTAAATGAGTGTATAAGGGATTGTGACAAAGAGAAAGAAAGAGAGAAAAAGAGAAACAAAGAAAGAGGGAGAGAGTTGGAGATAGAAAAAGAGTGAGAGAGAGATAGAGAGAGAAAGAGAGAGGGAGAGAGAAAGAAAGAGAGAAAAAGAGAGAGAGAGGGCGAGAGAGAGGGAGAGAGAAAGAGAGAGAGAGAGAAAAAGAGAGAGAGAGGGAGAGAGAAAGAGAGAGAGAGAGAAAAAGAGAGAGAGAGGGAGAGAGAGAGAGAGAGAGAGAGAGTGTGTAACAGTAAAAGCAAAACTGACAGCAGCTTGTCTGTGTGAACATGCATGGTCTGACAGCAGAACAGGCTCCAGAGCTACTCATGGCTGCATGTTTGTGTCTCCAGTAAGCTGCTTCTCATCCAGCTCTAAACTGTATGCAGCTGTTCTGCCAGTGGCCCCAACATGCCCCCTCCCAAAGCTGATCCTGCTCCAGCCACACAAACATCCTGTTGTCCCCCGCTTGTGAGTCAGCCTGTGATCCAAAGGGTCCTAACCACAGCCAGCAACAAGGAGACCCCAAAAAGATTTACTGCTCTATAACACTGCTGGATCCAGAGGAACAAAGCCAAGGATGCTTTTCCAGGCTTCCATGTGGGTCAGAAAAACCCAAAAGCCAAACTGTTTACAAGCAATGCTGTTGTGACATTCATCCTTGTAACTCCAAGGTCGTTAATGTGGAACCACATTTCATCTCATTACTACTCAACTTACATATAGGTTTGACATTAGTCACCACATAGTATAGAGAAGATACTGAATTATTGAGATATGGTTTAGTGGGTTAAAAAAAGAGAAAGCCTGTATTGGACACTACAGTACTATAAGGCAGGTCTTTAGTTCAGTATTACTGCTATAAAGCAGCTCAATAGAAAAACAGGTAAATTATATTTATATTAAAACACATGCAAATCTCCTAAATATTAATCAGGGTGTTATACACAAAGCTAATACAGTCAACGCTAACTCAAAGTTACTCCAAATGTACCAGACCAGCTGAAACATGCTCAATGTCTAAACTCTGCTTCAGTAACATTTTAGATGAGGTCTGTACATTAAGTACTGACCCACTAGCATGAAGTAATGCATTAGCTAACATGAAGTAAGACATTAATGGTCACTTACTGTTGAGTAAATATGAACAGCATACCTAACATGTTAACATGTAGATGTTATATGTTTACTTAATATTAGTTAAGCATTGTAGTCATTGTTAACGTATCACTGTACCACATGTCAGCTAATCCATTACTTGATTTAGTTAGCCAGTACATAATGTAAAGTGCTACCTTTGCTTCTTTAGCTTGTATGGCTTTTAACACAAGCTAAAATAAAAGAATAAAAAACGTACTAGACTACCTTTTTGGTACAAACCAAAGAAGAACAATCAGGGCCTTCAAGGTCTAACAATGTCTGACAACTAAAAAGTATATGTCTGTAAACAAAAGTTTGTTTATATTCAAACTAATCCAGCTTATATTTAGTAGGCATTAGTATGAGGCAGTGTGGTCATGAGCCGATAATGAGATCGAGGCAGTCATTGTCCATTATGACCATCGTTTGCCTTATATACTTTTTTGCCTTTCTTTTCTTAGAAGAGTGAGAGAAAGAGAGAAAGAAAGAGAGAGATAGAGAGAGGCAGGGATACAGAGAAAGAGAAAGAGAGAGAGAGAGAGAGAGAGAGAGGGAGAGGGAGAGGGAGAGGGAGAGAGAGACTGGAGAAGGAGAGAGAGAAAGAGAGGCAGAGATAGAGAGAAAGAGAGAGAGAGACTGGAGAGGGAGAGAGAGAGAAAGAGATAGAGAGAGGCAGGGATACAGAGATAGAGGGAGAGAGAGAGAGAGGGAGAGGGAGGGAGAGAGGGAGAGACTAGAGAGTAAGAGGGTTGTTCATGTTTTGTTTAGAATTGATTGAGATGATAGTAATACTACTGTCTGTGTCTGTATGCCTGTCTCTTCAATACTCCCCCCACAGGTTTCAGTAGAACTACAGTTCTAGTTTTGTGTCTTTGGTAGGTTCTGGACTAAAACAAAAGGGATAATTTCCTCTCACATTCCTCCTTGGAAAATTGGCCAATCATAAATAGACTATGATATCAAGACCAGAAGAGAAGATCTGACCTGTTAAATAGCAACATAATTACAAGTGACAGTGGAATTAACCAATCCAGTTACAATAGGTGGGACCACAATAGACATCGTCCTATGTCTTCTTGGAGTCCTATGCCTATGTCACAGACTAGTGAATAGGAGCTGTAGCCTAATTACTGGGTTGTTAGAAATGGAAAACAGCAGTGGCAGCTCTATAAGAGTGTAAGTGCAACATACACTAATACCTTTGTCACAAGCCTCAAGCAAAGGATTAAATGTCTTTTAGAAGCTTCAGATGGTCAAATAATAAAGTAAATCTCCTTTATCTTAGCACTAGACTAAGCTACCAGAAACCCACAGGGATGCTAGCAGAAGCTAGCACTACAGCAGAGGAGAGGTTTATCACATGTTGAGACTGAGTTATGACATTTATGGCTCAGACTTAAGGTCTAGCTTTAACTGAAGGCCTGGCTGAGGGTTTACCACGGGTATGCCACTAGCTATCATTAGAATGGTATGTTATTTAAAATGCTCTAAAATGTTCTCCGGCTGCGCTCCTCTTTTTGCTACTTGTTAATAAAGAAACAAAGAAGAAAACTTTAGACACAGCTACCACTTTACAGAGAGCCTATGAAGCCTCCAGAAGGTGTGAGAAGTGTCCCTTCACCAGGTCTCCCCTTTGATTTACCTTCACATGTCTCCGAGTCCTGTTTAAAGACGTAGCCCTTGGGGCAAGAACAGGAGTAACTGCCTGGAACGTTCCGGCAGAGGCCGTTATCACAGAGGAGCCGGTTCACCAGGCATTCGTCAACATCTGGCAAGAACAGAAAGGACATCGTTACTTTCGGACATCGTACAAAAGGCTGGAGATAAGAGCGTCAGTGGCTCGTTTGTCAAATGAGTTTGTTCAGCTTGGTTACAATACATTTATTAGTGTCACCAAATAGAAGAAACACTATCCTCCAGGAAATCAGGCCTTTCAAACACAGCTCTTCAACAGTAAATGCATTGTTTACCTTTCGGTAATGTAGTAATACTAATTTAGATTAACGGATAGCTTTAAATAAGTGGTGTATTTGAGTAGATTAAAACTGAACAGTGACTAAATGTTAAATTTGTATATAATATTATGGATCTCTGTATGTATTAAAGTGTCCAGTGTCAGAGGCTTAGAGTGTTTGCTTCATCAAAGTAGTGAACTAACTTGGAAAGCATAATCAAATTGCGACAAATTAAAACAAGAGCCTAGAACCAGCAGGCCCACTTCTGCAGCACAAAAATGACTACCAGAGATCAGAAAGATGGTTCAGGAATTTATGGCTGGCCTTAAAGGCTTGGACTGTGGAGCTCTGATGATTTTGCTTTTCTCCAAGACACAAGGATGAGGAATGTAGAAATACGACATGAAAAGCAGATGCTCATTTAATCAGGCTATATAAAAAAAAGACTTGTGTTACATAACACTTCCATGCTGTTCTTATTACAGTAAAAAGGACTGACCCATATAGCCTAGCTCAGACATTGTTTTCTATTAGGGTTATATAAATTTAGATACTCCAGGAAATGTGATAATTTATGAAACGCCTTCATGCTTTTATAGGGTTCATATTTTATTGTTACAACCTTTAATCCTCAATCTAAAAGAAAATGAATGCCTGATGTTTTGAGGCACACTACATTTCCTCAAACTCTAATTTAAGGGCTATTCCGCCAATTTAAAAATTTCTGCATAATTCAATCATAAATGTGTAATATCATCAAAACCATTCAGATAGGATCGATGTTCAAGCGCATACCAAATTAGAAATGCTCTGAATTAGTGGTGATAGGAACCAGATACTGACTGGTTCTGGGTAATACAAAATGGCATTACTTGTACTGCAGACATTTGACATGACTCCTGACTCGTATGATCAGCAATCTTGAGTCAGTTAGTTTCTCTATAATGAACCGTTTCACATTTCACTGTCAATAACTGTTTAGGGATGCACCGAATGTCCGACAACCTCAGCTATTTGGCCTGGATGTAGACAGGATCCAGAGTTATTCAGTTTCAAGTTGTCTAAGCCAAAGGGAAACAGTAAATAACATAACAGAGCCGTTACAGCGAGGCAGACAGACGGCAGCTTCTCCCTCTATCTCTGTCTCTCGTGCTTGCATTTTCTCTCATTCTTTTTTATCTCTCTGTGAAACACAAACACAAAACACAAGCCCCGCCAGAGTCACAGCCAGCATCGTGTGAGGCACTCATTGTGACGGCAACTATATGACATGCTGTACCTCGGCTGGGACGTCGGCTGGGAATATTAAGTCATATTGTGTTTTGTTGGTGTGTCTGGGATGTTAAGATCACAAACAGCAAACTGTTCTGGCTCAAGTTTGGCCCACATTCCCCATTTTCATCTGGACCACCTGCCAGATGGATTATCTATGCCAGAAGTGGACCAGATCTGAGGTGGGCTCACAGCAAATTGCCAGTCCTGAGAGTGGGCCAGCAGTGCCATATCTTTGCCAGATGGGGCCCACAACCACTTGCTATTTGGGATTTAGTGAATTAAATTTATGCAATGGTGACAAAGTGGCAAAATTTATTAAAGACTGTGAAAACCGCGTTTGGTATTCGGCCTTCAACTAAATGTTTCATTTTGTTCGGTGTTGGCTTCAGCCAAAACAATTCATTTCGGGGCATCTCAGTTTACATCTCAGTATAACATACAGGAATTTTGAAACATTGGTGGAATTGTGCAGCTATAAAGTGTAGTTATGTTCTAATTGTTTGTAAACACAGCAAAGCACCTTATGTTTTCATTTAGACTGGACTAGTAAATATTCACTCGGTTGTCATCTTTAAAAGGGAGATTTAGAAGAACAGTCTTTCTGTCTTGCTTCTCTTGATCTCCATCCTCCCCTTAGTGCCACTGGGCCGTCTCGTTCTGGCACAGTGATCGCCGTCTACTGTACTACATCTTTACCTCCCACTTGCCGTGCTCTTGCCAAGCTGCTGACATGATGTCATTTCAATAAGAATGAAAAGCAATTTGTCTTGCTGGCAAAACAGCACCGAGTCAGATTCAGAGGGAGAGTGCAGCACACGGGTTTCTCTGTAATCGAGAAAGTGTTTTGACTGCACAAAGACAGGATTTGGAGGAGCATAGGAGACTTGGAGGGCCACTGCATTTTTTCAGTGCAGAACCTAATCCCTGGTTTTTACTTTTTCCTCGAAATGGAGTCTTTCTCTACTCTGGCCAAAACACTGTGACTAAATGTACTCATCAACACTTCGTTGAGCAAGAGTGGGAACTGTTCACTTTGGTCAAAGCTAAAATCCAGGTCCTTGCCTCGGAAACACTAGTATTTCCCCATACTGCCCTTCTCAGTTATTAGCCTTGCAATGTTTAGGCATATGGGGATATGACAGAATATCATGTATGAATGTCAAAGACACAATAGTCTGTTTTTGACATGTCATTGGTCTCATCAGTAGAATGCTTCATTAAAGCACAGTGTTAAATCCTAACAAAGGTTCAAGTCCAACCTCCTGTACCAAAGTCCACATTTGGTATTCAAGTGCATCCCATTTCCTGAATAAGCAAACGCACAGTACCCAAGACCAATCTAAACACACACAACCTTTTCCAAATACAGCACTGAAATGGTGGTAGACCAGGCATGCACAACATATACACAGTTTAATGTGAGGATGACATTCTAATATGATGATACAGAAAAGCAGGGTAGAATGTGAGAACACCAGCAACTGCTGGTCCCACAAACATGCAACATACACTTGTGGTTAAAGAAACACATCTCAAAAGTTTGTGAAAAGTGTTTTAAATAAATAACTAGAAAAGCGCATTTCCTGATTGAAACACAGAATAGTTTCCATGGCACCTACTTCCTGCTAGGCTGTGGTTGCTGTGCGAGAGATAAATGAACGACACATGGATCAATGCAGGTCAGTGTGCCTGTGGATTAGTTTGGGGATCTGCCCTGACAGAGTACATGCAGCTTGGTGGCTGTAGGTTAAAGGAAACACTAGGGTTTGGGTAGGGCCAAAAATGAATGGGACTCTAAGGGAAAAACAAAAGACAGAGAAAGAGACAAACAGACGAGTACGGGTCAGACTAACATTAAATTTGTGCTTGGTGGTCTGCCCCTAGATAGGGTATGTAAAATGATGTTCGAGCAGAAGTTTAGTAAATAAAGGTTTACTTGTCGTCCTCATTTGTTCTTTATGGGGAAAATAGTTTTTTCTGAAAACCGTAAGTTGGATCAAATAGCTGCACACTATTCCCGATTTTGCTGAATCCTTAAATATTAAGAAAATGTTATAAAGCATTATGACAAGACTTTGTCCCCTATTTCTCTACGAACAACCTAACCTGACATTATTACATTACATTACAGTAAAATAAAGTGTTTTATTGTATTACATAGTAGTAGTTTAGTAAGTTGGTTCTGATGGACTGATGCATCTACTCACCTATGCAGGTCCTGCCACTCTGGTCAGTCTCATAGCCTATGTTACAAATACAGCGATAGCTTCCTCTCAGATTCTCACATGCTCCATTTGGGCAGATATCAGGGTCCAGGGCACATTCGTTTATGTCTGTGGACCAAACAACAGTTCCAAAATCATCCTCAAGTACTTTGACCATCTACACAAGTAAACAGATAGAACAAAGCCTTTTTAGCATGCACCATGTCTTTGTTTGACACATGAAATAGACAGACTGTGAAATAGACTTACCTGTTCCATCAATGGCAAAACCAATCCCACTCTGGCACAAAGCATTGAATTCAGCTACAAAACAAAGGTGAATATCATTTAGGTTCTGAAGTCCAGGACTATGATTTTACTATAATCCTGACTGACAGAAACGCTTTGCTCTTAAACTACTGACTACTACTAGAATTTATGAAAAAGGAGGCAAGTGATGCTGTACATAATGTCTAAACACATTTGACTACTCCATGTATGTCTGAGTGTGTTTGAGTGCTCAAGGAAATTAAGGAGCAAGATGATTCAGTGGGATACAGTAGAACTGTTTCTAGACTCACCAACAATCAAACATCATCAAAGAATTGCACAGTTGGGCCACAATCCTGAGGAGAATTCTGCTGGTAGACCTGTATGACTATACACCATACACCTGCAGATTCAGCTACTTCCTTCACACTATGGCTTTTGGCACATCCAAATGCAGTCACTCCGTTCAGCCAATCATTAACATCTGCTTTGAGACCCATTTTCCACAAATGGAACGCGACATTCACTGCACTGTATCACCTTTTCTCAATCTATAAATCCTCTCGAACACCCCGCAGGTATTATAGCCCCATCATTTACACCATCTACAGAAACCTGAAGTCACTACCCACTTTAATTAGGTACACGGCGTTTTACCGACAGTTCAAAAACACTCCTGAGTCTGATCCACATGTACCAGCAGAACACACACTAATCAGATAGACTACAGTCTGCAATTGTAAAATTACAACTGTGCTCCTATCTGGTAAGTGGAGCTGATAAATTGGACAGTGAGTGTAGATACAAAGAGGTGTTGATAATATTCTGGTATAACAGTGTATATATGGTATATTTGCTGCTGAGTTTATTTTAGAAAACTAACAATACAATTAATTTGCAGACACAAAATACACTTTACATACTTTTATATTTTTGTCCACGACTGCTCAAGAGAAAAGGGGAAAAACACATACACATAAAGAGCCATAGGGCATAAATCAAATGAAAGGACTACAGTGGGTTTATGAATGTAGAGACACTCACACATTTATTTAGACTACTGTATTCCACCGAATCATCTTGTGTCTTAATTGCATTGGGCACCCAGACACACTCAGGCATACAGTGAGCACTTAGATGCACTCAGACATACGTTATATACACAGTCACCTGTTCAAATGTATACACAATACCAGCTTTAGGACAAACATAGTTTATACTCCTATAAACTAACTCCCATTTTTTCCATGACATAAAACAGACCACAAATGTAATTACTCAATCAGGTAAAACAGCTGTAATGTGGTGTATGTATGTGTTGAGTTAGGCAAGGGTTTTACTGTGTAATTTGGGTGGAATTTAAGACATACCTGAGTCTAAAGCAGGGCATGGTTGGCAGGGCTCGCCAAAGCTGTAGTCTGGACTAACACAGCAGCATGCTGACTTGGTGACCGCTGCCTGGAAAGGCCGCACGCACACTCCCTTTTTAATGGCTCCATAGCAGGTACTGCGCAGGTGCGTGTCTGGTGGCAGAAACACAGAAAAAACATACAAAAATTTACTTTAACTTCAATTTTATTTTATTTTTTTATGTGCATATTTAAGCAAACAAGCACTGATTTATCAATCTGACTTTTAATAAACATTCTGTCATTCTGAATCTGATGCTTCAAATGTGTAAATACGTTATGGCAATTTAAGAACAAAACATCTTAAACGAGTGATGCAATCCCCCAGCACTGTATGAGCGAGGATGGGCTGAGACTAGCCAAAGAAAGCATTAGTGAATATTCCAATAGCTTAAGAAACATGTTTCTCAATCAGTGACTGGAAGAAAGCAACATCTGTGCATAATGGGTAGCGGGTCTCATCACATGGGCTCATTTAAGACTGCATCCACAAATGAAAGTATCATAATGCATAGTGGAAGTCATGTTGTCAGGAACATCCAGAAATGCTTCTGACTTCTCTGGGCTGAAATTCATCTAAAATGGACTAATGCCTAATGGAAACATGTATTTACGTCAGCCATTGATTTGTTTATTAAAATAGGGGCATTACATTTTTTGGCCCAAAGAACAAACAAGCTATTCAGCATGTTAAAAGTCAGTTAGTCTGTCTGTCTATCTGTCCGTCTATCTGCCCATCCATTTATCTTTCCATAAAGCTATTCGTCTGTCTAAATAAAACGAGACATTACTCACTAAAACGAAATAACAGTTTAAGCCACCTTTGCCCAAAATGAGCTCAGAGGGAGATTTAGTAAGAAGTTAACACAATCATTCTACAGAGACATTCCCTTCAGGTATTGTCTTTCTTGATCTATTAAATGAAAACATCCTCGCGATAAAGAAATAGAGAGAAAGAAAGTTCCAGGAACTGTGACTCTCTGGGAGTCATATAGTTTAAGGCTATTGAGGCAGTTGGCAATGGAAGTCTTGGCTCTGTTTTCTGACTAAATGTGAAACATGTTGTTGACGTCACATGATTTGCTGAGAGCATAGAGGCGGATTCAAGTGGGAGAGTGCGTGTTCTTGTGTGTGTTATTGTGTTATGTGTTTTCAGAGTGTTTACTAGCAGAACAACATCCTCATCAAAGCAATTAGGATTTGTTAACTGGTGAGTGTGCGTGCGTGTGTGTATATGGGACAGGTCTGCATGCAAGCTTGTATCTGGCCAGTCAAGTGTTCACATGGTGCTCAAACCTACAACACAGTTGCAGCTTTTAGCCCTACAGCACAATCTGCTCAGAAACCAAGAGTAAAGTGTGTGTTTGTGATTTTTACTTAGAGACCATAGTTATAACATTCATAGTTATAATTACTGTGCAAAAGCCAATTTCCAATCAAAACAACCAATATGTGCAAGATATTTGTTTTTCAGGAGATATTTTTGAGGAGATTAGATACAAGATAATCCACACAAAAGTGATAAAAGACCCCCCCAGGAATTTCCACAAATAGATTTTAATTTAGATATAGAGATGCATGAGAACAAGGAAATGAACAAGGTATCCCACCTCAATTATCACCATCAGACATATAGTTTTACTTACTGAGGAGAGGAAACAGACATGAAAAAATATATCACTGGATGTTTTTGAGATTAACTGGATTATCAGAAAATCTTAAAACCGAATTCCGGAGGTGTGGAAATATATTCTTTTCTATGAAAAGCAAATTACTAAAAGCAAATCTCCCAAAAAGAATGGAAGCTGTAAAAAAGGACACACTAAAAGCATAGTTTTTGTGGCCTCTGTGTGCATAAAAGATTGCATTTGATTTTTTTTTTTTTACTTACCCACACATGAGCGTCCATCAGGCCCAACAGCCAGTCCTGCCAAGCACTCACACCTGTAGGAGCCCTCAGTGTTAATGCACCGGCCGTGCATACAGATCCCTGGAGTCGTGCACTCATCAATATCTGAGAAAATGAATATATCATTAAACATACCACACTAACAAACATCATGTCTTAACCTGGGCCAAAAATCTCAACATCAGACAAGCCTGTTGAAAGCTGGAGCTCATGAAGCATTTTTGTATCCAGAAACCGTGGATTATATCTCATCCTGCATGGGGTTAAGTCAAAGTAAAATGACATCAAGTTATAATAACCGACAAAAGGCACCTGTGCAGTAGCGCCCACTAGAGGCTAGCGTGAAGCCGTGTTTGCACACACACTTGAAGCTGCCGTCTTCGTTGATGCACATGCCATTCAGACACATGTTTGTTATGGCACACTCATCATGGTCTGTGAGATAAAAAAGGGACAGAAGACATTAAAATCCCCTCAATTCTTTGCCTTTATAAATTTACTCCTAGATGAGTTACACAGGTTACAGTGGTATTCATAAAGATTGGCCTAACTACAGCAGAATCACTGACATAAAACAAAACCAGAACACACTACTGTTCGCCAATTCTCCAATCAAACTCATCTTTACATTTAGCATTTAAGAGCATGGGAGTTTAGGTCAACTGTTCAAACACACCTCAGCTTGTTACTGTATAAACTGTTCAAAACAAAACAGTTATATGATACACAGAATGTTAAGAAGGTGGAGCGATTTAAAGGATTAGTTAGAGGTGAGAAATAACTCCTCAGGTCCAAGATAGGCATGTAAGAGGTCAAAGACGAGGTGAGGCAGTGTAGCCGGTTTAGGAGGTAAGTAATATGGATTGTCTTACCAACGCAGTTCCTTCCATCCGGCGTGAGCTGGAAGCCCGCATTGCAGATGCACCGGAAGCTGCCAGCTGTGTTGAGACAACGGCCGTTCTGACAAAGCATACCGTTGTGGAGGCATTCATCAGTGTCTGTCGGGGGGTGGGGGCACACAAGATCACCTCAACAACACTTCATCAAGATTACAGTGTGCAGCTATAGTGAGTGTTTACAGGATGCTTTCAAATCATACCTTCATGTTTTGTAGTGATCATGACCATGCTTGTTATTGCAAGGAGATAAAAATACATGCATCTTAATAACGCACCCAGAGATGTGAATTGCTACTCCTCTACACACAGTGTAGAACAGCTACTATCTATTAATCTAAAGAATTCTACAGAAGGTCCTCTCAGAAATTCACTTTTACTGTAACTTTGGCCTTTAATCAACAAAACAAACTGTCTCAGTGACAAACGTTCAGGTCTATTTTATAGTGCACTTAAGCACTGTTGTTTTCAGAAGTGGAATTTCCAGATCTTTTATATAAAAGTCCTAAAAAAAAACCCTCTTTAATCCATCAAAACATATCAGATCTAGCAGGTGCTCCTGTGCTAGAGACTCACCAAGGCAGACCTGCTTGCCTGGAGGCCTGTGGAAGCCTGTATGGCACTTGCAGTAATAAGAGCCGGCAGTATTTACACAGTCTCCGTTTGTGCAGGGGTCTGAAATGCACTCATCTATGTCTGGGAACAAAAACATGTGAGAGATGGAAACAAATATTTAAAAATTGATGTAGCTCTTCTATACTACAGTCGTTACACTACAGCCAAGCGGTTAGTTTTAAACTGCTAGCTGACTTTGTTCTTATGCCATTTTATAAAATCTGGAACACCGTTCTGGAACTGCCTCTGCCTAATGAAGCACATGTTAAAAATTAAAGTTATTTACTATAATTCATGCCAGAACAACAGAACAGCTACCAGAACCACCAGAATGGACATCATTCTGAAGTCATGCTATTTACTTTATTTTTCCACACTCAGTATTTAACTGAAAAACCTGCCTATAATTCTTTACCAGTGTAAAAAACAAACTCCCACAATTGATTTAAATCTTTTAATATTTTGCTTTTGGTTTTTTTTTTAGATTAATAGATTTTTTTTTAGATATGATTCTTGCTCAGTAAAAATAAGCACATAAAAATAGAATTATCTTTACCTGAACACTCGGCTTGACTGTCCACAGTGTAGCCAGAATTGCACTCACAGCGGTGACCAGAACCCACTGAGATACAGCGGCCATTGAGACACAAGTTGGGTATCAGCAAACACTTGTTGATGGTCTCATTTAGACTAACTGGAAAAGAAACACAGGAGTTGGTAAAGAAATGGGATGGCACGGCATTCATTCCTAATAATGATACTGTATAGCCAATACAATGAAAGATGTTTCTGTGACATGTTAAAGATTTTCGGGTTCCTCATAAACTATTTCACTCTAAACATTTGTGAAATAGTTTGGGTCTTCCCTCTCTATACCTTTTAATGAAGTCATTAATTTAGGATCAGTCTGGGAATGGTTTCTTTCATTTAACCCCATTTCAGAACAAAAACATTTGCAAAGTTCAACTCACCAACAGGTCCTTGGGGTCTTTGTCCATTACCATTTCCATTACTGGGAAAGTGAGGGATCTGAGGGTACTGTGGAATCTGAGGATATATGTGACCGTTGAGAGTGGAATCGGGTCCATTGGGTTGTTGAGGAATTCTGCCCCCTAAAATGCCAGTGTCCACATCTGGGTATCCTCCCACTGCTGCTCCCTCCAAGCACATCCTGCGGAATTCATCTGAGGAATACAACAAAGCCCAAAGTCCATAAAACAGAAAAGCAACCAGGCACTAAACAAGCTCGTCATGCTTCTAAATCATATGTTTGTTATTTATTTTCATCATGGGCTTTCTTTTTCTCTCTTAAATAATGTACAGGCCCCTCAAATCAAACTCAGTGAAAGTGTGTTTAAATCACTCCAGTAGAACGATCCAAACATTTCTAGATGCAGTTTTTTCACAACCCATACCACAACACCTCAGTGGGTCAAGATGCACAGGTTGGACACCTCTTCTGTAACCTGTGTTGCTGTTAACTTAATAGTTGTATGTTAAGAAACATAAACACAGTTATCCTAAAAAATTATATTTCATGTGCATTCATGGGCAGGTAAGCTATGTGGAAGTGTCTGATAGGTGAAAGCGTGGAAACTTTACCAGTTCCACGTATTGGGCACATTTCTGGAATTGTCCCTCTGGCCCAGCAGCGGCCTCTATCGCAACAGCACTGTGTCTTAGTGAGGCGTCCAGTCATCTCCTGAGCACAGCGTCCACTTAACACGGCCGCAAAACAGGAGCCTGTCTGCTGACCTGGGACAGATAAACATGCACATACACATAGTTTAACCTT
Source organism: Prochilodus magdalenae (assembly GCA_024036415.1). Lineage (NCBI taxonomy): Eukaryota > Metazoa > Chordata > Actinopteri > Characiformes > Prochilodontidae > Prochilodus > Prochilodus magdalenae. Next base: position 21,693 of record JAMWET010006528.1, read on the forward strand.
TATGGTCCTACTTGCATCATAAACAGAGAAACAGCTGGATCCGAAGTCTCTTCAATACTGTCTGAGAGTTTAACTTCACTCAACAATTAAAATTACTTTAATGAAAAACATGATTATTGCACTGGCATTATGACCACAGTCATCAGAACGAGTCTTTAATTAAATAAGCTGTGCGTATTTGCACAGTTATATGCATTGGGGCTGGAAAAAGGTTTGTTTGGATGGGTGGTGAATAACATCAATGTGCAAATTCAGCTCCGTATTTGTGGCTCCAGATTAATTCAAGTGAGCAAACTGAAAGGCGCTAGTGAAACAAATTTTCCACGTCAGCGCTCTCTTATCAGCCCATTTAACATGCTGCTTTGATTTGACACTACCTAATCCGTGATAGTACAGTATGTACTCACTTGTACCCCCGTCACATCGCGCAGTGAAAACACCTTGGCGTTAGAACCACGGTGGGCCGTTCTCAAAACCTATATGAAAAACCTATCATCACCTCATGTGACTTCTGTGCTTACTCTGTACGCCTATTTCTGTAGCTCCTGCTCTCTCTATCTGCCAGTTCTCTATTGGCCTCTGTATCAATCACTGCACACGTCTCTTTCCTGACAGTGGGTGGAGGCACTAAGCCCCTCTTCACTTTGTGTATACACACCCCCCTCCAGCCATATCAACAGTGTGGTGCGAAAGCCTCCCAGCTGAAGATGGCTTCACTTCCTGCAGTATGTAGGTCAGTCGGCCCCTGAACCGGGTGTTTTGTCTGACATCTGTTGCCTGAGATGCTGTTTGCACATGTGCTTTCAAGGGTTCATGAAGGCCAAGTGATTTGTTTTCTAGACCTTTTGCAGGCTCCAAGCTACATGCTTTAATGGAGGAGTTGTACCAATTTTCATTTCACTCCTCAACCACATATTAATTTCATCATTACTAGAAATTAGTCTTAGAAGGAAAAGTCTTATGATTAACAACTGATTAATAAACATGCAGTTTAACCACTAGGCGAACCTATTGAGGCGTTTAGTGGGGAGTAATTGCAGGTTGAGGTCTAGCTGCTGACACTCCGTCATACTCTACCTATGCAGAGCATTCTATACCTGCCACAACAAGCACTGCATAAAATATAATAGAAATGTAATGTAATTAAATTTGTAATTATGTAATGACCCCTAATTACATTATTATGATTTATTTGTTATAGATTAAAAGTTCAGGTTCTGTACTTGAGCCAAAACAAAACTACATTAAAGGAGCCACCTGTAAACAACGCAACCTGTTGAAAACCACAGGAGGCAATGTATCACCAGAAGACAGACAGACTCTCCTCCTCCCCCTTCAGTTGTTATTAGTCAAGAAGACAAGCTGCGAGTTCAGCATCAAATTTCATCCTGTAACTGCCCAAGAGCATCTCCAGTGGTGGGAAACAATGTTTACTCCTGTTTCTATTTATACCACTTCTTTTGTTTGCTGCTGCACAAAGATTCGGAAACGGGTGGTGGGAGTCATTATAATGATTCCTTGCCAAGAGCATTAGCTAGCTTTGTGTTTTCCTTTCATTGGCTATCTGTCCTTAAATCATCAAACCAGAAGCAGCACCTTCAACATAATTAACAAGAGCTAAAATACCCAGCCGGAGCAGCAGTGCTACTTCCTCATCCTGTCATGTTGGACTAATTTTACTCAATGCTACAGTGACTCACTTTCACCTCGTAAGATGGTATTATGTGACAGGACAGGTCAGGGCTAGCTGGTTAACATGCCAACTTTGCAATTTAAATCTTTAAGTTATAATATGCTTTGTGTTTGCTGGCGATACTTATGACTTCTAGTCAAGGCTGTAAAGCTAATAAAAGTAATCAATAATTTAAATTACTGTTAGGCAAGGAGGACTTAAATAAATTAATTAATAGGCATTAAATAAGTATTAAAGCCTATATAATGTTTCTATCAGTATTACATCCCCTTTCCCAGTTACCTGTGGTTGTGATATCACAGCACATGGTGTTTAGCTTCGTCTGATGGATCTAACTCATCTACACTCTAAAAAATGAAATGTTGGATTACTTAAAAATGTTATGTCAACCGGTCCCACACAACTGTAGCTTTTAAGATATTTGATTGAGTAAAGCATACATATCAGATTCAACTAAGTCAGACTAAAGTGATTTGACTAAGTGCTTTTTAACTGGATTTAATAAAATATCTCATGCCAAGTGGTTCCATGCAGTTGTGTTAAGTAGCTTTTAAGATGCTGTTTTGAGCAACATGTACCAATGCACTGTTTTGTCTGGACAGATCATTTTTATGTATTAATCATATTCAACTTTAAGTGGTTATGTTCCACTAATTAAAGTTCATTTTAAGTTAGATCTATGTTACTTTGGTAGGTTTCTACTGTGCTACTGAGCTGCCATAGAATTATACTCAGCAGTAGGGTGCATGGTAACTTGCACTAACAGCCAACATCAATGTGGCTAGGCAGTTAACTGTGGAATATAAAAAGTAGCATGTACAGTGGAAGGCAGGCCAGGGGAAGTGACAACACAAAGACGGTGAGTAAAAAACAGTAAAACAATATGCAAATAGATGATGACAAGAGCCAATGGGAAAGAGCTAGTTATGTTGGTTTTAATCTGTGGTATTTTGTAGCCTTGAAATCTCATATTATTATTTTAATGCAATGAAATGTACTTATTTTTTACTGTGAAAATTAAATAGTAAAAGTAATTTCACTATAAAACAATTATGTAATGCAAATAATACCAGTGTTTCATTTCTTAGAGTGTACAGGCAGCTACAAGCTCTAATATTATGATAATGTTCCCCATATAAGACACGGTTTAGATCAAAGAGCCTTGAATTAAACCTGCAGCTTTTTGGATTTAAATATTGCACTATATTTGAATTACGATATTGATATAAAACTGATTCATCGTTTAGCCCTAGCCTTATGCATCTATTAACACAGGAGGTATAAAAGCATTACTGCTCAGGCCAAATAAGTAAAACGTGCAAGACCAACATCCTAACACGCTGAGTAGATGATTTAGAGCTACAGACCATGCACCCCTCTTTATATTCATCTCCATTTATTCAAAACATATTGAAAGCACTTGTGCTACCATATGGAGTGTATATCTCTCTCTTTAAGCAAATTACTATCACCGCAAGCTTCTTAACATACTCATTATGTTACATCACCATGCTCATCATGCATGGAAAGGAGTATTCATTGCCCAGTTCTGTCCATCTGACTGTGCAGATGCTCTCAGATGGTACATCTTTCTGCTGAACCAGTTCCTTAAATGGCTGAGCTGCTCCGGAGCCCAAGAGCTTTCTAAAAATGGACATGAGTTAAACTGAAACAGAAACAGTTCAAGACTAGCCTTCAAAAGACAGTGTAAACAGAGTCCCGGAAACTACACCCCTGACTCCCTCACTGATACTACTACACCCCCACACGCTCCCTCTGTAATGCTTTGTGGAGATTAAGACTAAGGAGACTGATAGGTCAGGGCTTGTGCATGCCTGGTCTTATCTCATACTGCATATCATGGCTCCACTAATGGATAGGCTTTGAGAGAGAAAGGGAAAAAGGGACACTAGCCAGGACAGCACATTGGTGAACTGACTTACAACTTGACTCAGAATAGATTAGGGTTGTTCCAATAAATGATATTAAGAATGAAGCAATCTTCCTGGAATCTACACCCACTGTCCCTTTAATCAGCTCAACTTTCCATACAGGAGCACTTTGTAGATCTACAGTTACAGACTGGAGTCCATCTGATTCTCTGCAAACTTTGTTTCCCTGTTTATACATGGTCAGGGCCCGCACAGGACCACCACAGAGCAGGCATTATGTGGCTGGTAGATCATTCTCAGCACTGCAGTTACACCGATGTGGTGGTGGTGGTGTGTTAGTGTGTGTTGTGCTGGTGTGAGTGGATCAGACACAGCAGTGCTGCTGGACTTCTCAGTGTCACTGCTGGACTGAGAGTCATCCACCAACCAAACCTATCCAGCTAACAGCGTCCTGGTGGAAGGTCCTGTGACTACTGATGAAGGACTAGCGGATGACCAACACAAACACTGCAGCAGCAGATGAGCTATCATCTCTGACTTGCATCAAAGAATTGCACAGTTGGGGCAGATTTGGTGGATGTCTTCCCTGGCTCAATTCTTAGGAGAAGTCCCTGTAGACTGGGATTTTACCCACTGCTGGTAGACCCGTATGACCGTATGCTTACACATACCTGCAAATTCAGCTACTTCCTTCACCCTGTGGTCTTTGCCATGCACAAAATGCAGGCACTCCTTTTAGCCATTCATTAACATCTGCTTTGGAGCCATTTACCACACATGGAATAAGACATTTACTGCACTGTACCACCTCCTCTCAGTCTATGAATACCATCACTTAAACCTCGCAGTCATTTACAGGTATTTGTAGATGGCATTCGCCATCTTGTTTTTTTTTCACAATGTAACCACTGCATTATGGACAGGTATAAAGCTAAATCCCTGAACGGACTGGATCAGCTGAATGATGTATTTAATGTGCTGAATCGGATGTCAGTGTCTTCTCTCTCTTCACTCTCATGTTGGAATGCTGGGTTGGTTTGGGGGGGTGTAATTGCAGGTTGAGGTCCAGCTGCTGACACTGTGTGATCTCTCCATCATACTCTACCTTGGCAGAGCATTCTATACCTGCCTCAACAAGCACTGCATAAAGTTCTGAAATTGCACACATTCAGGCACCCAGTGAAGAGTCCAAGGCCATAGTCAGATGGGTCTACAAGACACTTTTACACAAATATGTTCCTACATATGCATGAGGATACATGTCAGGTTTGAAGTTTTAGACTGAGACTGAGGAATATCTTTCCCCTACAGCACGGCTTTGGACTAATGGAGTATCTTGCACATTTAGGTAGCTAACTTTTCTGTTCTGGGAGAGCTTGTTAATTAGCTGGTTAGTTATATCAGAGGGAAAACCACCAACATGCGCAGGTGTAGTCCAGAAAGCAGGGTTTGGGAAAAGCTGCACTACCTATACACAGGACAGTGTTTAAACTGGCAGCTCCATTGTATGACAAATAAGATCTAATTTCCCCATCAAATTATGCCAGAAATGAAGAAATATTTGAAACAGAACATGAAAAGGGAACATGGGTAGATATATATTTAGTAACACTTCATGATTTAATTCATAAGTCTATATGACACCTACAAAATCCTTTAATGGTAGCTGACATAAACCACTATTAACAGTTCTGTTGGCTTACTCTTTCAAGTGTCAGTTTGCTTTAGGCAGCTTTTGTCATTGCGCCTCTATAAGTGATATGTGAACCGATGCTTGCTGAAATTAGCCTTTATACTTTGCCTAAGGTTATTTTCACACTAGAGTTTAGTCAAAGGAATATTGAGCACAGAAGTGATCTAGAGAACTGATCTGTGGTCCTCCCACAATCAGCAATCTGGGGTTCACTTCCAGCAAACTGTGGTGTGGTCTGCTGCTTGTGTAGGGTTCTGTGAGTGGTTCATTTTGTAATGTTGCTGCTTCGTCTTATCGTGTCACATACCTTTAGAAATTTCTGTGAAATATCTAAACACTATTCTGCGCTGCTTGAGTCTTTGTATCCAAGGAAATTAATAAAACAGCAGCAATTGGATGAAGCTAGTCATTAGTATTTTGCATTAGTAGTATGCATGAAGATTAGTGACTTTCGGAATCATGAAATCGATCCACGGTTTGGCTGAAATTCATGTCTGCGAATGCAAACTATTGATAGTGAGTCCCTCCCCCAAGCAGGCCCACAATTGGTGGGATCAAGTATACAAGTGTGAAAACACCCTAGTTGTCAGGAAAGGCTTACATAGGTGTTGTGGGGCTTTTTAAATACTGCCTTTCAGCAAAGTGCCACTGTTTCATATCTAAAAAGAAGACTTCCTCTGTAGAAAGCCTCCTCAGAATTTAAACAGTGTGTGAAGACTCACTAAAAAGTCCAGAACATTCTGGGGAGGAAATGCTACTCAGTTTTAATCCCAAATATGCTATAGCCCTCTGCATGAATGTACAAACAGAGCCACTTCTACACTCACCGAGGCAGCGGGTCTTGTCTGCAGACAGCACATATCCAGACGGACACACGCAGGAGAAGCTGCCGACTGAGTTGGAACACTGTCCTCCTTCACACACATTTGCAACAGTGGTGCACTCGTCCACATCTGGGTAAAATTGAGATGAGAGAGATTACAAAATTGTCATGGCATGTTATTTTTGGTTCCACCTTAGAAAGCCCTCGAATCCCTGAAACTCCCAGTGCAAGCAGAGTGTTAGCCAAAGGAAGATGTTTTGAACTTTTTGTTGGATGGCAGGTGTTAATCTGAACATCTGTACAACCTGAATAAAGTGTCTCAGTAAGGTTTCAGTGTCACGGGACTGTCTTGTACTCAAAAGGACTTTGACATTGGGACATATGTGGACATATTTACTACTATGAATCAAAGCCCACTCCCTCAGCACTGTCATGTTCTGTGGTGATTTATTATAATTATTTTTAAAGCATTGTGCTGCTCCATCATCTCCGCTGAACACACGCCAAACACAATATGAAAAAACTACACCAGAATGTGAAATATTAGGAATATTTTTTGCATCTAATACACACTGAAACACACTTTTATTTGAAGCCAAATTGTTTAATCCTATGCTTCAAGGTCCTTCACTTCTCACAAATGAGCAAATCCACAGTGCAGGCTATCCACTGCAGCAAAGTTGAAGGACAGCATTAATTTCTCCACCTCTTTTCATCTTTCACCTCAGCTAAAACTCTGGAGTGTGAGCTGATTTTAAAGATGCAGCTCCACTAAACCAAGCACAAATCAACATGGATGAATGTCTGAAAGTGTAATTAAGATCTGATTCCTAGCAGAATGAACAAACAGTGACTCTGGACTACTGTAGATGTTGGAAAAGTAACACACAGGATAGAACTTAAAATTGGCCTTGAATTTTTTCAGAGTGTGGTTTTTAAGGCAAAAGGCTCTTTATTTTAGAACAGGTACCTCAACACAAGCACTAATAAGGGCTAATAGAAGACCCAGCATCACTCAACACATAACAATATGGAACCTGCATTATAAAATTTGTGTAGGAGAAATACAACTGTTGTCCAATACAAGCTGTACATGGAACTGTTCTGGAAGGATTAAACCCCATTCTCCTGAAAGGTATGACCTTAACTGGTGTTTTGATGATGGAAGTGGAGAGCATTATCATCCAGGAAGAGACCATCTGGATAGATATGTTTCATAATTGGATAAAGGTAATGTGCAGTGAACCTTTAACCTCCCCAAGGACCTAAACCATGCCAGCAAAATGCTTGCTGTATGGGTCAAGAATGTTTTTAACTGTATGACACACATGCGCTCACTCACTTGCGGAATATATGATAGGTGATTCATCTGACCATATCTCTGTGCTCTGTGTCCTTATCATAGTGTCCACGTCTCTGTAGACCAGTGTCTGTGGTTCGTAATGAGACATTAGTAATGAAGGCTCTATGCCCTGCAACTCTGCTGTAGAAGCCCTCTTTTTGTAGGTGTGGATAGATTGCTCCTGTCAACACTGTCTGACCACACACTACACTGGCTATCGGTCACCTGAGGAACAGCGTTTCCTGTGTTTGTCCTTGCATATAACACTAATACATAAGCATCTTGGCCATAATTCCCAGCCCTGTTTACTGATGTCTGTCCCACAGACAGAAATGCTACGGTCCCTTTCCCAGTCAAAGCTAAGCAGTGTTTGTGACGAAGCCCCTCGAAACTGATCCCTAACAAGAAAACCTCCTTCAGAGTTGTTCTGGGACTGATACTAATTTAGATCTTTTCCCTTTTGCCATCTTAATTCAAAACCGTGGTCATCTGGGATTACTCTGGATTTTTATAAACGCTGCAGGATGTTCTTAATTATACCAATAGTTAGTTCTAACCCTGTAATGTGATTGGCTGAGAGACATTCAATGAGTGCCAGTATCGCACTATAATTGCATTCTGGCTGAAGCTTTTCAAGGTCTACTCCGCCACATACACACGTAACCTAGCAAAAAGATGCCAATGTTTACAAGACAAAACACCAGCCATAGCTAAGCAGCAGCGTTACAATCATATGAGCAAAAGTGCCAAAACGAATTGACTATATTTCATCATTACTGTAGCAACCAAACCTAATTGCTGGAGATTCACACGGTCCCAAACCGCACATAGGTACACTAAACACAGGCACGGCGGGTTTAAAACAGAACAGCTCATCAGAAGTGCTGCCAGGTAGGTAAGTAGATAGGTAGAGTAGATTGTGTGGTTTAAGAAGGAAAATTAGATCAGCCAATCAGAGGGAGCACGAGCTGCTGCACCAGTTAAGGCAGGTTTGATCATTTGAATACAGAGCGGCCAATACCAAACACAGCTCAGCTTTAAAGTAATTCATATATAATTATTAAACATGGGATTAATATAACTTGTAATATCGAATAATGTTCGCCGCTGCTGGTAACCCTGATGATGGAATACTATGAACTGTTCCTCGACTGCTATGACCGTAAAGGAGAGGCTGATGATGTTCTTTTAGAGGTTGGGTGCCTGATAGAATAAAACTACTTTACCTGGCAGAGTGTTGATAATGTTGATCATTTTTCTGTCCCCTTAATCTACCAACAACCAGTGACAGAGGAACTGCGGTATGATCACAATAATAGACTTTGTTTGTGCAATAACATGAGATTTGGCACTGGTGTACCGATCTTCAACACTTCTTCCTGCGTCTTTCAGGCCAGTCATCTAGAAATCTTCACACGTTATTAAGGACAGGAGGCATTAATACACGGTGTCAAACATAATAATTGGTGATATGCTAGTGATGAGATATATATAAACCAGGAAACACAATCTGCCACTGTGTCTACTGGGGACGTGTGGGCATTTGGCTCTTGGCTTGAGCTGTAGGCTGGCAACAGAGCAAAGTGACTCCCCGTGTTTACCTCCGACATGTGAACTGTGCTCTCAGCCCTGGACTGTTAGCTGTGTAAACTACAACTAAGCAGCACTGACATGCTGCATTTCCCAATGGGAGAACACTTCCCAGAAAGGAAAGTATGTAACCACACTGAGCTACAGCAGGCCCACTCTAACACCACTCTCTTGTTTAGTTTCGGATTTGTTAAACTTACAAATAGTGTCCAAGTTTGTCTCCGTTTGGAATTTTCAGAGCACTAAATGTGTCATGATGCATTCACAGACAACATAATATCTCTAGCCTTGAGTTATTAAGCATCTTATTTGCAGCAAAGCAAAAACATAATATTTGAATATTGTTTTAAAGTTATGAAGTAAAACTTGATAGTGACACAAGTGTGTGGTCAACCACAAAACACTAGGTTGTGATTTACATAAGCAGCAACTGCTTGTTTCCAAACCCCTACGGAAGAGCTGTTTAGAGTGTTAAGATAATGACTGTGGGAAAGGGATACTTTAAGCCTGACAGGCGGCATGCAGATAAAACAAGGTAGCTATCAGCCCACCACAAGTCCGGTAAATCCACTGATGTGCTGTGGGCATTGTATCTGTATGGCTGTTATAAAGTATCCTAGCTGTTAAGACTTTGACTGTAACACGATGTAACTAACTACATACTGTTCAAATGAGCCAGTGGTCCCCAGTGCAGAACATGAGCTTCCCTTCAACAGTCAACATTTCTTGTGGCTCCTGACTCAACTGAGACAGAAAATGAAACCCTGAGGAACTCTGACCATTCACAGAAATGGTTCATGGTGCCATGAGACCCCTGGGTACTAGCAACTTTGGAGCCACCCAAACCCCTGACAATTATAAATAAAATACCTAAATAAATTATAAAACAGTCAGAAAACACAACTATCCATTTTCAATTAATGTGCAACAGCCTATTATTTCCCCCCACAGTTACATTACTGCCCATGTTTGTGGTTATCATGGATTTTAAATAAGGAAAAAGGGTGGAGGGGTTTGGAGTAAGCGCTCTCTATTTAATTTTTTTTACTTTATACATTCAAGGGCTAATTATTCTTAGTCATCGCTATGGCATTTTAAGAGCAAATTTTATTCATGCCTTAGTTGTATGTTATCATATGAATTTCCTAAAAAAAAAAGAATAATAACAACAAAATTATAAAATAAACAATAAAATAAAGAAATCTGTTGATTGTCTGATGGCAGGTGTTAACAGCTTAAGTTTTATCTTATAAAAAGGTGAACATGGTCTGATAAGTTCAAACTTACCCTGTTCCAAAACAATAGGGATGTCAGGGTAAGAAGGGAAGCACATGAAGTGATATACCCATTATAACCATTATGCATAGTATCCACTGAGGCAGTATTATTATCTGAGGGTCCCTTAGTTGGTCAGGTCGGGTCTTAACCTAATGTAACTTAATGTGGTAATTAAACTTTTTTAAATAAAACATTTTCTACCTTAATAGCATGTAGGCCATATTTTAGGACGAAAATGTAATATAAGATTCATCTGGTTTAGATTGTGAAAGAGTGTTTCAGGGAGAATGAGGAACCATCACTGATCTTAATCCCATTGAAAGTCTTTGGGATGTTCTAGAAAAGACTAAGTGGTTAAACTCTCTTGTCATCAATACAAGATCTCAGACAAAAATTTATGCAACTCTAAACAGAAATCATCGTTGTGACGTTGTGGTAGACTGTTAAAACGATGTCATGGTAAATTCAAGCTATAATGGAAGGTGGTCAAAAATATCAGAATATACAATTTTTTATTTTATTTTCCAGGCATTGTACACACACTAGAGCCATAAAAGAGAACCATCTGTATAATTGAGTAGTAGAAATTAAGAGTGCGTGATGTAAAAAATGTGTTGTTTAAGAAAAACTTCATAAAAGTGGGGGAATAAACCCATATCCGAAGAGTTCAATGCATGTAAAACTCTCTATACTACATTTACAGCATTTAGCTGACCCTCTTATCCAGAGCAACTAACAAGGTTAATCATATTACAGGTAGGCCAATGTAGCATTAGGAGTCTTGCCCAAGGACTCTTATTGGTGTAGCACAGCATAATCACCCAGACCAGGATTCAAACCCCAGTCTCCCACATCTGGTGGTGGCTCTCTGACTGGTAGTGGCGTTATCCATTGAGCTACACCAACCACAACCCCTTACATGATACTGCCCCAGACATTGTGTTAGTATAGTTTTTAAGATGATTTATTACGATGGCTAATTTAACAGCAGACAGGTGAAAACAGGGCATTGTAAGGTAAAATAAAACCCAAAGCAAACTTATTTTTCCAGATTTATCGCTATTTGACTTCTCTGACTTTATCTTAAACTTTAAAAGTAAAACAAAAAAAAAATGAAAGATGCATGTTTGATTTGGTTTTCTGGTGGTTTTGGATAGTAAATAAACTTGCTATATTTGCATTGCACACATCACGACCCCTTGTTCCTATCAGCACTTCTAAAATGAACCACTTTATTAATTATTACGGTTAAATTATGCAGAAATTCCCCTTTAACAGAGCACTGGTATCAGATCTGCGCTGAATGTCGCCTAAAACCCTGAGCTCAGATATCAGAATCAGGAGAGAATAAACTGGTGTATTCTTATTATTAATAAAGGGTTAATACTAAAAATACAAACACCAGGGTGTCAGGCTCAGCACCAGGGGACACTGATAGGGCATCCTGCTCTGGATCAGTACCTGCCATTTTAGGAGCATGTTATTTGTCCTGTCGGAGAAAATGTGAAAATGACAGGCCTGAGTTAATAGGAATGCAGACACAGAATTTCAGCAGTCAATCATTTTGGGCTACTGTGACTCAGCAGCTTCACGTAAAGGTATTCACTTTATGATGGTCTAAGTGTTTGTGTTTAATTATTCAACACTAATTTATCAGTGAGTGCTGCTTTATTGCAACACTGGCATAATATTAAACATTGGCTGCCTACCACAGGTGGTCGTGCTGGTGTTTACTAAACCATATAACACTGAATACAATACAATAACCAGAATCACATTTCTCTTTAGCTGATGTCGTGACTAGCTTATATAATGTTAGCACAAGGTCTGTTTCAGTTCCCGCACCTTAAACCAAATCTCCAGACACTGAATTTCTGTGTTCACACAAAAACAAACATGTTTGTTTCACATGAAATTCCCCTTAGGGGCTTCATTTTAACACCTCAACCTCATACCTGATATTAGCGTTCCTAACTGGGTAATGATCACCTTCTGCTGTCAGCGTGATGTCTAAAATCAAGATAAAGAGCATCAGTCTTAGCTTCTAAATCTCGTCCTCTTTCCACTGCCTTTCTCCTGAGCCCTTGTTTGTTTTGGTGCTTGTTTAGATGCTCCAGTGCTCATTTTAAAACCTGCAGAAAGAGCACTGACCCCAATACACAGGTACTTCATGAATGTTTCACCAACTGTTTACTAACATATCTCAGTAGTGACCTGGTGCTTTCATGTAATACGAGCTGATCAACAAGCTTGCATTATGTTGTACAGCTGCACAAATATCTTATTTACATTCAAATAAAAAAAATATGAGAAAACTAACGTAACTGAGTACTGAGTATTTAGTGTGGCCAACGTTCCCTTAAATACAGCTTCCATTCAATTTAGGAATATGGGAGTTGTGTTCTATGGACAAGTCTGCGGGATATCCTTTCCACACTGGGGCATGTTCTTGCCTTCTACTGAATCCACACATACCCCATAAAGTGTATAACTGAGGTCTGCCGACCATTGGTACCAAATCTTTTGTTTGACAACTGTTCTCCCACTTTTCTCAGTAAGAGTAATTGGTGTTCAGCGGCTGGATATGCGTGTTCTAGTCCCATAGTGGGGGCAGGAACTCTCTAATCTTCTCACAGTGTCTGTGTAATCTTTTTGGCACTCCAGTTTTGGAAACATGTTTTTGAACTTTTTCCCCTTTTGCAAGTGAATGACACACAGTCTTCTGACAAGCTATGTATGGAACTGTAATGGAACAGTATTTACATTGCTATAGTTATATATAACGAGAGTTCATTACTTAAAACTAATGTCGCAAATCACATACACTGTTATTCCTTCTTCAAACACAAATCCTGCGAAGAGGACAGTAAAACAGTTAACAGCCACATAATGTTAATATACTATTATACACACACACACACACTCACACACACACATATATATACAGTGGGGAGAACAAGTATTTGATACACTGCTGATTTTTCAGGTTTTCCCACTTGCAAAGCATGTAGAAGACTGTAATTTTTATCATAGTACTATTCCAACTGTGAGTGATGGATATCTATAAAAACAACATCCAGAAAAAATTGTATGATTCTTAAATCTTATATGTGTCAATTATAACATATTTCCATTTATTGTGCGGACAACTACAGTATGTTGATACACCAGTGACAAAAGAAAACTTAGTATTGGGTACAGAAACTTTGTTTGTCTTACAGAGATGAGACTGTTCCTGTAGTTCTTGACAAAGACAAACAAGGTATTGCACACACACTGGCAGACAGGGATATTTGGTCCACATACCTCCATACACAGATCTCATTCAGAGAGCACTTCAGGTTTCGTAGGCGTATCACTGGGTCACATTGTATTCCGCGCCCCTACCCAGGACTTTAAGGACTTTAGCACCTCCAAAGATATTTCGTATTGATTCAGGTCCTGTGAGATCTGGCTAGGTGCCACATCCAGAACCTTGAAGGATGTTTCCTACGAGACCACTCTTTAGTCTTTTCTGCCCTGGGCTGTTCGTGTATTTCGGGCTCATTAATCATGCTGGAATGGACCCAGCTCAAAGACTCCATCTTCAGTGCCCTATTACTGAGGAGGGAGGTTGTGTGTGGCCAAAATCTCAGTCGATACCACTGCGCTCCCATACCTATCCTTCCCACTATACGGTGCAAGTCCGTCAGCTGTCCCCCTTTGCAGAAAAAGCAGTCCCCAAAGAATGATGTTTCCACGCAATGCTTCGCAACGTTTCGGGATGAGTGTTCATGGCGGGTCTTGTACTGCATTCATTCTTCTTTCTCCAAAATGACGAGTGGGTTTAAACCAAAGAGGAAGAGTTCTATTTTTATGTCTCATCAGACCACATGACCTCTCTCCCATTCCTCCTCTGGATCAGTCAGAATGGTTGGCATGTTGGGCAAACTTCAGACGGGCTGTTGACATAGCAGTGGCTTGAGGAGGCGCACCTTGCCGTGCACTGCGCGGATTTTTAACCTCCTTGACGGCGTAGGCTGTTACTGATTCGCTTTCTCTTTGAGACTGTGGCTACCGCGCTATTCAGTGGTCATTGACCAGGTCCTGACAGTGTGTAATTCTGGGCTCATTCCTTCACACTTCCTCAAGATATCATTTGATGCTTTCTCCACGAGGTAGATTATCTTGCATGGCCGCTGAGATATCCGAGGGCGTTTATCCGTTATTGTGGCATTTGACTTCCATTTTCTAATAATATTGCATCCAACAGTTTGTATGCAAATTCCTCAGCACAAGCTGGCTTGCCCTATTGTCATGTAGGGTCGCCAATCCCAGCATCTGTGCCCGAGTCTAGCAGTGTGTTATACCCTGTGTCGCTTTGGGAGAACCACGATCTCTGGTCTTGGGCATTGTGGAGATGCCTGGAGGAATCTGACTGATTAGATGTGTTGACAGGTGTCCTTTATATACAGGTAAACAGGAGTCAAAGTGCAGTTAAAGTTATACAGGTAATGAGTGGAGGTAACAGGAGGCTTGCTTAAGGAAGAAGTTAACATGTCTGTGAGAGCTAAAAATTCTTACTGGTGAGTAGATGATCAAATACTTATTTACCCACAATAAAATCGAAATTAATTATTTAACAAATCATACACTTGCTACTTCTTCTGGATCTTTTCGCTTTTCAGATTCATCATACTCACAGTTGACGAGTACATCACCTATGATGGTAGAATATTACCAGTCTTTCTACATGCTTTGGCAAGTGGGACAACTCCTGAGAAAACCGAGGCTGCTAATACATACATAACTTAATATTTGTGCATATGAAATGGTGAGCTCTGTGGAATATTTAAGGTGGAACAGAAAATTCACAAAACAAGCTGGCAAATAAAGCTTACACCTTTTTAACAAAATTCTAGACGACTTTAATTCAGAGATATTAGTTTGCTCTCCGCATTTCACTCTGGACAGTTTCCCAAACCTCGGTCAATACTGAGAAGCTTCACTCAGTGTTTGATACTGAAGAGGCTGAAGAGAGGAGCAGTTCCAGCCATGCTGTATGATTTATCCACTTTTTGAGTAACTTGAATTTACTTTTTGTGTTGATGTCCAGAATGAAAGTCTGTCTCTAGTATAAATAACATGAGCTACTAGCAAGCACAGCTAGTCACTAGCATAGCCAACTAAACAGTATGAGGACTGAGTTTATTTACACTGAGGTTCACTTCATTGTTTTATTTAGACTTGCTTCCCTGTGATCATCACAAAGCCTTATTGTTAACCAGCCAATCAAAGCAGAGCTCATCAAATCACTCATGAGCTCACCAAAAAGACCAAACAACTCATGTCACTCTAGGCATGTAAGAGGGCACGTAAAACTGGCATTTTTTACTCCATCCCAAGTCACATACTTTCTGTGTAGCACATCAGAGTACAAATTAAAATACTGAGTAAACAAATTCTAAGGCACATTTAATGACTAAACATTTGTTCATCTAAAAAAGAAACTGGCTAACGCACAGGAAAGAAAAATGAGGTCACAGGTCACCAGGAACAGAAGGAATGGATAAAAGAATTAATGAAGATTAATGAAGAATGTCCACATCAGTACTCACCCTCACACTTATTCGTGCCTTCGCTCAGCCGATGGCCAGCAGGACACTTGCACTCATATGAGCCTACAGTGTTGATGCAGTGTCCTCCTTGGCACAGGCCTGGCACAGCCTGGCATTCATCAACATCTGTATAAAGAAAAAATAGAGTCAAATTCTCTATTTCTCTACCCGTTCTCTCCAAACTCTCATAAAAAAGACAGTGGTTCTAAGAGGTTATAAGAAACGGACACAAAAAATGGATCTACCATGACATACACATATAATCAAACCTATATATAACTAGACTAAGTCTTGTTACTATTAGAGTTCAAAAAAGACATACAACGCTGGGATATTTTTTTAAATGCTAAACCAAAACCAGCATGTCTTTGGAAACTAATGCACTTGGCCCCTTCGTTCTCTGTATTATCAGAGGTTTCTCAGTTCTAGTGTTTAGATTTATTACACAGCCAAATTATTTCTCTTCCACATCCCTGCAAGAAAGCTGAGAGGCTCCCTCTAAGAAATGGGGTAGTGAAAAGTACAGTAGCAGAATGACAATACTGTCTGAGACAGAAGTGCCATTCATGTGGCAGTAATGTCCTGCAGCCCACATCCTGTTAAGAAGGGCCCCTTGTACAGAAGGTCTGGAGGCCATGAGTAGAAAGACTGCAGAGAATCATGCAGCTGCATACTACTCAGTCTGGGCTGAGCGATGAGGATGTGAAAGACTAGCTGGGTGTTAATCTGTGCACAAAGCAGGTTTCCACAAGGTCCTGCTGCACAGGAACAAGGCCACACTTCAGCCCACAGAAAGACGAGACAGGTGAGGTCACTGGAAAAGCAAGGCGGCTCTTCGAAAGCAGAGCAGGAGAAAAATGAGAGAGGGAAGTATGAGCGAGATCAAACCTCTGTGAATTCATACAGCCTTTACACAGGAAGGATGAGTGAGTGGTCCTGTGAGGAATGTATTACAGTGAGTCATTTAGCTCTGTATATTCTGGCTTCACAACTAGCACAGTCTGGACATTCAGCAATTGAAAAGAATTTGGTTCCCCAAAGCTTTAAACAGAGGTCACTCATTTACTTCTGGCAAAAACAACCATCACACATGTTTAATGCTCAGGCCCAATGTACTGAACATTTTCACCAGTTTCAGGCACAACCTGGACACATTCAGCATGCATGCTATGTCTGAAACCGGATCACCAGTGCAGTTTATGGGCTTCTTATTACATATCCCGCTTAATTAAAGGGAAACTCCACTGATTTTTTCAATAAATCTACATGATTAAATGATTAAGATCATAAAAACAAAGTGCTTTAGAGTGGCTTGGTGTGAACTGCTCTGTTCCACAGGAATTTGCAAAGTCAGAATTGTAATAGGAGCCTGTAAAATCTCCCTCACCATATTGTACATGAAATTGTTAGATATAAGCTGCGTAATGCCTGACACAATCTGAGAGTTTTATCATAAAGTTTTGGTTTAAAATGTATTTAATTTCATTTATATTGATCCATGAACATTTTTGCCTGAAGCTGAAAATGAGCAAAATTTAGCCAAAGGCTGATACTGAATACTGTGTTTCACAGTGTTTCATTAATTTGGCCACTTTTTCACCATTATATAAATTAAATAGCCAAAAAAAATCCCTGATAGCAAACGGATGTGGGCCACTTCTAGTCAAGATATGGCACTGCTGGCCCAATACCAGCACTTGCAATCTGTTGTGAGCCTATATATTTACAACACATTAGGTCCACCTGTCCCAAAACAGATCTGGTTCACTTCTGGCACAGATATGGCAGAGTTGACTATCTTTGAATGAGGCGAGGTTCTAAAATCTGCCGTCTGTCTGCTTTGCTATAATAGCTCTGTTCTGTTTCTGGAGTTTTATTTCGCTCAAAGGCTTGAAACTGAATAACACTCTGGGTCCTGTCTACATTCAAGAACTAGAAAAGCCATATTAACAGAGATACTAAAACGTCTTCGCTTGGTATGAATAATTCAGCCTTTTCAATTCCTCATTCAATTATTCCTTTTTGGCCAAATAATTTCGGGTGCTGAACATACAGTGTATCCCTACCATTTACGATGGAGAGGTACATGTAGCGTATCATATGGTAAAATAGACTTCAAAGAAAACATATATATATTTTATATACATATTTTTTTAGATTTATGACTATTTTAGCATCATTAACATTACCTGTAAAACTCAGATGACTCGTGTAGGTTGGTTTGAAATAGTGCTGGTAAGTAAATATACATAGATATACAGATACTGTGGTTTTAACATCCCTGGCTACCATCACCATCAATGTACACAAAGCTGAGATTCTCTACAATAAACCATTTCACATCAGTTCTCTCTGAAGGACTGGGTTTACATCACAATGACTGTCCCATTTAAAAAATCCTGTTTAGTTAAACTGAGCAAGTCATGATAGCCAGTTTTGCAGGGTCTCTAGTTTCTAAAAACAAGGGTTAAATTTGAGTTTCTCACAGGAGTGTTGTTGAGAGACTCTCTATAACAATGGCAGGAAACACTGCAGACACACAGATGCACAAGCTTAAAGAATGTTTACCACTAAAATAACACAGTTTAAGCTCCCAGGATCAGATGATGCAGCCTCGATATTCTCAAGCAGTCATTATTGTTTCACAAAGTCTGTTTAAGTGCAGGTAAATAAGACCCCTGTAGAACATTTTGGTGGGAAGCTACTTTAACACCTTTATCTCTTCATCCCTGAATGTTAATGTTCTGTTTTGTCTTGAGCTTGTTGACAGATTCATTATGTAACTGAGACTTTTAATCCCTGTAGCTCATGAGTTTGTGCGATAAGCTGCAGTCTTAGCAAAATGAACATTAAATTAAGATGCATTGTGGGTGCAATTATGATTTTGCTGTCATGTCATGCATATTTTCCACTGCGCCTCTACTCATTCGTACAGCATATCTGGCCCTTAGACTTCTGCCAGGGTAAGGTACCTCTTCATATTAAACACCCCAAAAGCACAATTTAGGAGCTCTAGCACCCCTTTCAGTTTTAGTCACAAGACACACTTACTTCTGAGATAAATGATTTAATAATATTTACTTAGGTGCCAAGACTTTTGCATAGTACTACAGCTCAATTAAAGTTATTCCAGATACAGTGTCGCTGTTTGTGACAAGGCTTGCAGGGGAGAAAACGCTGTCTCAGTATGTAACTCAGACCAAATTGGTACAATATGCAGTGCATCTTCTTTGAAAGTCAAGCCAAGATGTATATAGGGGGTATCCAAAGATCCAAGCTTCTCACTGAAGGAGAATATCAAAAGCACAAGGCACACAGACAGTTCTCACCGGGCTATAAAAGTGGATTCCTCTTTGCTCACCAGCTAAAGCATTACTTACAGAGACTACTGAGATTGAGGCGCTTAACAACTGCACAATACTTCATGCCACAAACTGACTGGATCTCCCTGTGCAGACTTCCTGATGTGTTATTTTGAGGGAACCAAATGGGGATATTTAAAGTCGTTTGCTTAAAGGAAGAATGATAACTCTTTTACTCCTGCCTGACAGGCCAGAGGAAGAAAAGAATCAAGATGGTACTAATCAAGGTACTGCTCCACAATGCCGGGGAGTTTATTCCCCTCTAACCGGTGCTTGGCATTGGGCATGGTGAGCAAAGAGCATCCCATTCTACTGGCAATGCTGTCCACAGTGATTATACAAGGTGTATGTGCACAGCGGAGTGCCTGTGGCAGTTAATGAGTGTGCCTCAACACAGCTGAATCCACTAATTAAAGGAGTATCTGAATACTTTTGGATATATAGTTTATATTAGGAGAAGCTATAAAACATTTACTGATTGTACACAATGCTTTAAGAAAAGGTTTGCTGTGGTTTACAGACTTTTCCACCCACTACCAGATGGAGTCCATCAGCCAAAACCATGTGGTGTCCAACTTTTTCTTTCTTTAGTTTAGCGTTTGAGTTACAAGGCAACATTGCTAACAAACACTAGAAGTCAAAAGACACTCAAATATTTTTCATAGCAACTTTCCTAAAATTTCTCCCAAGTTTCCTAAACTGCATTCAGGTCTTCATTAAACATTGTGTGGACTTACCAATTTGGTTTTGGACACTCAATAGAATAGAAGTACAGGGGTTGGACAATGAAACTGAAACACCTGGTTTTAGACCACAATCATTTATTAGTATGGTGTAGGACCTCCTTTTGCGGCCAATACAGCGTCATTTGGGCAGTCGTGGTTTTATGTTTTTGGATACAATCTGGGTTAGCACCCGAACATCCCTTTCAGACAGCTTCCTCTTGCGTCCACAGTTAAACCTGTTGGATGTGGTTCGTCCTTCTTGGTGGTATGCTGACATTACCCTGGATACTGTGGCTCTTGATACATCACAAAGACTTGCTGTCTTGGTCACAGATGCGCCAGCAAGACATGCACCAACAATTTGTCCTCTTTTGAACTCTGGTATGTCACCCATAATGTTGTGTGCATTGCAGTATTTTGAGCAGAACTGTGCTCTTACCTGCTAACTGAACCTTCACACTCTGCTCTTACTGGTGCAATGTGCGATTAATGAAGATTGGCCACCAGGCTGGTCCAATTTAGCCATGAAACCTCCCACACTAAAATGACATGGTGGCCTGACCTCATACCGAGAGGCACTACTTCTGTATTTGTAGCTCAATAAATATTACCTATATCAGTCTAAATTTTTCATCATTTATTCTTCCTTCTGGGTGCAACTATTTTTATGATGATGAGTGTATAAACAAACATTTTGGACATTTCAGTGTCCAAAGTTTTTGCAACTTTAGCTCTCTGTTCTGTGTGTTATGAGACTGTGCCAGGCCTGCCATTGGGTGGGATTTAAGGTTTGTGTTACAAGAAAACGTCACTAGGAAAAAGGGATAAATGCTGGAATTCCAATGATGCGTGTTTTTCTGTTTCTCCCTCTGGTGTGTCCTTTGGGTTTTATAGACTCATACTGTGTGCTAAACTACATTATCAGGTATATTTAACCTTAATGAGGACATGGATGTGATTTGAACAGGCTGACAGAAGTTTGGAATGATATGGGCCTCTAGTCTTTCTTAGCCCCATATAACAATAAAGTAGCAAAATGTGGACACCAAGGATGTCTTGACTGAACAACTACATCTGGGGTAATAAAAAAGGTGTACTTTTGATTTTCCCTCTGACCATTCCTTTAACAATACAAAGGGTTAAAAGTATGATGGCTGCCTTGTATGACAGTGGTTATTCTGCTGGCTTTGAAGTTTGAAATCTGCTTCGACTGTAAAATTTACAGCACCCTGCACTAAGAGGCACTGAGCTTGGAAACGGATACAGGGAGAGCAGTTATTTGATAAGGCTAATTATCATACAGGACATCCCTACTCTATATTCTATATCAGGTGCAGGGTGCGTAGTTATTATAGTGGAGAGTGGCTGTCAGTGCCAGCATAGTAGAAGATCAGACAGAAGTTTAAGCTCACTCCACCACACTGGCTCCTTCAATTGTACACAATCACAGGAGACTCACAAAGCATAGTCTGGGCTACTCATGCTTTGGGCACAGGATATCCACCCAGAGCTCAGAGGAATCCTTCTCCTCTGAAGTCAAACAGAGATTTAGAGGAGAGTGTGTGAGACAGAAATGTCCAGGGTCTGTCTATATATTGCACCCCAGCTCAATGTAAAACCGAACGGTCCGTCCATATGCACAGAGCACGTTTGACTCTATATCCGCGTGGCTTAAGTATCCGATATGCCTAATGCTGTACGTCTGCTCCATTTCCCTGTCTGGTTTTAAAACCATGAGGCGGCATTACTGTGCTTCCTGTCTCTGACTGCCCAAGTGTCCTGAATATAAAAAGCACCTTTAGGTACAGTTTCCATGCAGCATTCCATTTCACAGAGTGAAAGAATTTTGCTAAGTGTCTAAATGTTTACTAGTTGGTGTATTTGTTTCAAAGCATTCTCTGAAGGTCAGTCTGATATGCTTGTACAGCCTCAAGAACAACAACTTGGAAGTATTTCCGTTGAGTTCCAGTAGCTCGAAGCACAGAGGCACAGTTCAGGGTTAAAATCATTCTGGAAAGGTAACAATGTAGTGTTATATACCACAAATGGAATACTCCGTCAACCCTATGTAAGTAAGGTTTCCAGCCTTCTGGTCCAAAGGAGATTTAACTAACCCCAATGCTTTTAGTTAAACCCACAGATGATGGTTCTATGAAATACTGACAGCCACGCTGATAACAGGAAAGTTAGAAAATCGACTTTTGACTCAATTCTACAGGTTTAGATATGATACTCATTCAGTTTAGTCTCCAAGTGACAACATAAAGTGTTCGGTTTCAAAAATTCATTGGACAAGATCTCAACAAACACAGAGCCACAGTCACCCGTTTTCAATTTCAGACAGCAAGTATTCACTGCTACATTTTGGTTTATTTCTGGTTTTCTCAAGTTTTCTCAGTTTGAAAAGCGGTGTCCACTTATTATTATTTTGGAAGTCCAAGCCTTCAATTTGAAATCACATGTCAGCGATGAATAAATTCCATACGGTCTAAACTAAAAATAAATATCCGGACAAAACATTACTATAAGATAGAAGAATCAGTCGGCTGTGTATCTGTTTCAGCCTTTTTCTAACAAAAAAAAAAAATGGTGGATATTTATCTAACTCAGCAGACCTTGAGAGCTGGTCAGTGCCATATTTCTCAAGTTAAGCAATGCTACAGCCTTGCCAGAAGCCCCTTGGTCCTGGCCCTGCAGTTTCTCGCTCAAACCCTAGGCGAAAATCCAGACCTTTTGATTATGGGACTAAAACTGGAGGGCCTCATGTTGTGCTGATGGAAACTGTCGTCAGTCTGGCCTGTTTTATTAACATAAATGACTTTATAAAACTAATTATTGTAGGGTCTTGTAGGGGGAAGCAAAGTAAAGACTTTAACACTACTAACGTGATCCAACACTTAAAAGTACATCACTCAACCCAGGCAACTTCACATGTTTGCAGTATATGGGGATCTGCAAAATAGATATTCCACTGGATTTAACAGAGCTGCAACAGAAAACTCTTCCAAGAGGCAGCCAAAAACCCGGAGTGTTGAACAGAACAATCCATCAAGAGATTGCTGTTGACCACAATGGTGAAATAAACAGTTGCTGATTGAACTTTTTTTAGGGAGACATTGATGTCAAACATCTCGCTAAATTCCAGACAAACCTGTTATTATACATCACAACTAAAGGAGTGCAGAGCTCTTCCTGCCCTTTACCAACTTAAAAAAAATCGACGCTATAAGATTTAATTTAAGATTTAAATCCCCTTATTAGTCCCACAGTGGGGAAATTTAGTCTCTGCATTTAACCCATCTGTGAAGTGAAAGACCCACAAACACACTCGGGGGCAGTGAGCACACTTACCTGGAGCGGTGGGCAGCCCTATCCATGGCGCCTGGGGAGCAATTGGGGGTTAGGTGCCTTGCTCAAGGGCATCTCAGTCGTTACTGTCAGTTCAGGGAATCGAACCGGCGACCCTCCGGTCACAAGGCTGGTTCCCTAATCTCCAGCCCACGACTGCCCCCAAAAATATAAAGCTTTCCCTGATAATCATCCTACATCTCTTATAACGCTGTGATCATGTCAGTGTTTGCGTAGCTTCATTCTGCCAACATTGCTATGTTGGTAGAATACAATGTTTGTAGAACACAACAATGTTGGCAAACGCGTAAACGCGGCACAATTGTGCTGACAGTTGATATTCAATCGGTACTGGCTCTAGAAACACTGATCGGTCCATCTCTGTTGCATATAATTATTAAAATAATTATATTGGCCATAACAAATTGCATTTGTTTAAATGTGTATATACTGTAAATACTTTTAAAGATGGCCAACATACCTATAATACCACTATGATCCACCGGAGGGCCACAGACAACATGCTGAAACCCCTGTACTACAGCGTGGATCTTCTAATGATATATCAGATATGAAAGTTTGTTTTCTTGTGTGTAAAAGTGGTCTGTGTGCTAATTCGTTACCACAATCTCCAGTCCTGGTTTTACTTCATTCACGTACAAAGCAGTGACCACTGTGGTCACTCTGGGGTGCTGCTGCCTCTGGCTTTCTTTTACACTAAGTCAACATCCAATGTGCTAATGCATTCTCTGAACACAGGAAGGCGCCCAGGAGAACAAACGAAGAAGAGTCATCAGGCAGCAGAAACGGTGACGTTATCATTTGTCCTTTAGCCAATGTGACTTAAAGACAATACTCTGGTTAACAGCTCATTCTACTAAAACACTTTGAAGCTTTACAGGGAGTGCTTTGTGGTGGAGTTCAATGCTCCTAAAGCATCTTCTGTTCAGCTCTTAAACTGTGGGAAGAAACAGAAGCACATGGAGGAAACCCACACAGACGACAGGTAAACTTCACGCTCCCTAGCCAGGAATCGAACCCAGGCCCCTCCTACTGGAAGGCAACAGCACAACCCACAGCACCACCCAAAAACTTGAATCTCCTGATTATATAAGTAACTAAACCTGTACCCATGGTATACGCCACAATGCCAGCATTAAAAATGAATGACTTCGTATGATAATGATTTTGGTACACTACACTAATGTAATTTAAAAAATTCTTATTAAATCACATCACTAACTGATTACACTGCAAACATTACACTAGAACCTAGACCTTCAACATAATGTATTTACTTTTCGAGCTTATTTTATTATTATTATTATTATTATTACTGAAATACACCATGCGTTTTGTTATGCTGCTGAAACTACGACTGAATGGTTCAGCATGAATTTGCAACAGAAAACCAGTAAATGGTAATCATAGGCTGTGTAAGTACTAACCTTGGCAGGCTCCAGTGCGGATGTTGGGGATGAATCCTCTACGGCAGGGCTGGGGTTGAACAGGACACTCTTCACACGGATGACCCCAGGCTCGGCCAATAGTGGCACAGCACAGCGTCTTGGTGCAAACAATGCCACTCACCTGACCCTGGCACATTTGGTTGACCACCTGGGAGAAGCAAGGGCCTGTTCTGTAATCTGTGAAGAGGTGCAGAATCCTACATTAGAAGTGTTAATCTTATTTATGCTGGTGTAGTTAAATGTTCTATAGTGAGGTATAGGGAAATATAGACTACTTAGAGTCTTAACAATCTATAAATCAGGTAAAAATGGCAGGCTCAGATATCTCCATTAACAAAGAATGATTTCGACCAGTCTTGGTCTCAGCCGCACTGAGCTTAGGTATACTAGAGAACTGGTGCAGTGGAATAAAATCTTTTTCTGGTTATTTGAATTTGAATGAGAATACAGATTTTCCCTCTTTCCTCAAAGGGACAGATGTCGTCAGTGAGAAAGACTATGTAAGGGATAGAATGCAGCTGAAAATAATATAAACATTATTTATTTGAATTTGAATGAGAATACAGATTTTCCCTCTTTCCTCAAAGGGACAGATGTCGTCAGTGAGAAAGACTATGTAAGGGATAGAATGCAGCTGAAAATAATATAAACATGATTTTGGAGGAAGGCTTGGAATGGCCAGCGTTGCTTTTGATCTTCAAAAATGAAAATTGAGAGCTCATAAGATGGCAGATGTAAGACCCATAGAAGGGCATGTTTCCACTTGGGCCAACGCTTCAGCCACTCTGTTTCAGGATAAGCTTGTCCTTTATGTACACCCCCTCTACTCCCTCAGTTCTATCAGCATGGCAGAAGAGACAATAATCATTGTTGTTGTCGTTTCCACAGGCATCTTGTCACTTGTATAGACTGCAACGGGTGACTGGAACATACAGCTGCTCTGGGACACTTCCGCAGTCCAGGCACTGCCACTATTACACCACTTTTACCGGTCTTATAAACATTTACAGAAAGCTCAGAGGCCAGGATGGGGAGCGTCTGTAAGGCAGATGACACGAGATGCAAAGGCTCATACACCAGAAAGGCTGCTTTCACTGCTCAAAACAGATCAGTGAGTGTACATGTGCATTAGTGAGTTAGTGTGTGATTTGAGAAGAAATACTGGATTAAAGCTTAGCCTGTATCATGGGGGTGGTCTGCTCTTTAAAGCAAATGCTATAAGGCACATACAAAGTGCTTAAAAACAATACATTTACGTTTTTGGCTTCATTTATTTTGTAATGAAATACAATGTGTTTAAATGCATTTGTAACAACAAACACGTGCCTATTACATATTCATGAACGGGATTATTAAAAACACATTACTGGATGATTTAGGGAAATTAAACCTTTTAACCCAGAAAAGGACATGGTAGACCCCCATTAGATCACATTTAAACTTTCACTATTGAAAAAAGTGAAAATCTAATTAGGCCTGTTTCAACTGCTCTGCCAGTACTGTGAGATTTTTTTAATGCTTATATTAAGTATTATAATCAAATAAAGCAAGAAGAAATGTCTAATTAATCTTAAATAATAAAGATAAACCTATAACAATCTAACATATAAACTATATCCACTAAATATAAGATCACTTTACTTCCCAGGGTCCCTTTGTTTTGCAGTGAACACTTTTGAAAAAGACAAAAACTAATACATTCGATTACAGCATTTCACCTCCAGTTAGTGAAGCTTAAACTACTCAATTAAAGCTAATAATAAATTGTTATGTTTGATGATCAGCTAAATGTTAAAAATTAAGTCAACTGGAAGTTAAAAATATTGTGACCACACTCCCTGCTGGTTTTCTGCCCATCGCTAGTTCTGATTTCAGCTTCTACTTACTGATACATAATACCAGTTGGACATTTTGTATATATAGGCTACTCTTAATTTAAATTTCTAATATTCCAATACTAGCACATCTCTGTATCTTTAGGCCATCTCACTCATCTCTCTCTCTCTCTCTCTCTCTCTCTCTCTCTCTCTCTCTCTCTCTCTCTCTCTCTCTCTCTTTCTCTCTCTCTCTCTCTCTCTCTCTCTCTCTTTCTCTCTCTCTCTCTCTCTCTCTCTCTCTCTCTCTCTCTCTCTCTATATATATATATATATATATATATATATATATATATATATAGATATATATACATATACCCCCCACCCACACAGACACACACTGTATATTGACATGCATTACATATATATCTCAAATATTTCTAAGTGATATTAACAGTTCTAAATCTTTCATCAGCCCAAACTGTCTCACATATGTTTCAAATGAAGGTGCATTTAGATTTTCCACTAAAGTTCAAGCATACCATTCCTTACTGAACCATATCCAAAGCTGCTGCATGTCAAAATCTTTACAGGAAAGAGCCAAAAGACCCAACTAGGCTTTAGCCTAATATCCAACTGTACATGTAAAAAATCAGGCTTAATGGTAAGAGCTGCTGATTGTATTATTTGCTGTAGCACTGCCCAACACAACGCAGCTGCACCTCAGCTACCGGCATGTGTTCTGCATTAGAGCAGAGTAGACCTTCTATTCCACCATGTGCTGCACCAGGTCCTGCCAACTGAACTGCACTTGAAAGCACTGCTATACCTACACAGAACACTCTGAAGAGCTTAAAAGCAACTTAGGAGCTTAAGTTCTTCTTTCTCTGCTGCATAATTTATATCTTTCAAAGTATGTGAAAGCCTTTTATCAGATGTTATGGGTTTATACTGTAAAAACGGTTATGGTCAACTCTATAAAGTGTTTCTCTTTACGCAGGCTTGAGGCTTTATCTGAGGATCTCTACTACCTGTTGACCAAAATGACATAAAAGCTCTCTCTTAATTCACATTAAGGCAAAGTGATTCATACCGGTCTTAAAGTCATAATCTGTTTAGAAGCTCCCTCATTATAAAGCCACTCTCATGCCAGAATCACTTTCATTCTAAAGTCCTTGAAATCCAGATTAATAATGCTTTCTCTGCATATTCCAAACGACTTAAAATAACATTTTCAGTTCAAACAATGTGGTAATTCAGCCATATAGCAGCATTAGCTGCACCAGGGAACACATATATCTACATATGGAAACTAGGAAACTGTTCAGTTCGATGCAGTTTGGTCCACAATAATTGTAGCAACAAGCTAATGCGATATCTGGGGGGTCATACAACTAAACACTGTGTATAATGTATAATTGCAGGCCTCCAAAGGATGTCAAAAAGGTCTGCAAGTTTTTTTAAAGTCCCTGAAGATTTCAATCCCAACCTCACAGTTTGTTCCAAACACTTTAACCCACCTCACTTTTGGAACATGCTGTGCCTCAAAGCACTCAGGAAAGGGTCAAACAGAGGGCATTTGCTCATCAGTCTTAAAGGCCCAGCAACAAATAGAGTCTGACTCACTGTGGTACAAAACAACACACATTTAGGTTAAGGGGCCTTCAAGGTCATATACACTGCCCACTCCTGTCCACTCTGCAGTGTCTCTCACTGCCTCCCACACAGGTTCTCTTTTGTTCCATAAACTTTCTTGCACGCTGTCAGGTGCTCAGTAACAAAACCAACGATAGTCACAAGTCTGGGGTTTAAATCAGCGTGCGACTTTCCAGCTACTTTGATTACAGGGCTTTGATGACAGACACTGGGGGTGTTTAAAAGGCTTGACCAACTTGAAAAGTATCCAGTTCCCCTTATTCTAAACCCAGTCAAGGACGCTTCTCTTTAGAAGGGGGTCAGACAGGTAAAACAGACACACTTCACATATGGGCTCCTGTACATGTCTGGACTAAACAGACACACTGTTACAGTGATTATGCAATGTGCATTATAATTCATTTCCCCTGAGTTAGCCAGTGTTTCATTCACATTAGTTAGTGCTTCGCCTGTATTAGACAGTCCTTCACCTGTATCAGACAGTCATTCACCTGTATCAGACAGTACTTCACCTGTATCAGACAGTCCTTCACCTGTATTAGACAGTGCTTCGCCTAAATCAGACAGTCCTTCACCTGTATTAGACTGTCCTTCACCTGTATCAGACAGTCCTTCACCTGTATTAGACAGTCCTTCACCTGTATCAGACAGTCCTTCACCTGTATCAGACAGTCCTTCACCTGTATCAGACAGTGCTTCGCCTAAATCAGACAGTCCTTCACCTGTACTACAGTGCTTCGCCTGTATTAGACTGTCCTTCACCTGTATTAGACAGAATTTCATCTGGATCAGACAGTACTTCACCTGTATTAGACAGTGCTTCGCCTGTATTAGACTGTCCTTCACCTGTATTAGACAGAATTTCATCTGGATCAGACAGTACTTCACCTGTATTAGACAGTGCTTCACCTGTATTAGACAGTCCTTCACCTGTATTAGACAGCGCTTCGCCTGTATCAGACAGTCCTTCACCTGTATTAGACAGTGCTTCGCCTAAATCAGACAGTCCTTCACCTGTACTACAGTGCTTCGCCTGTATTAGACTTCACCTGTATTAGACAGTCCTTCACCTGTATTAGACAGAATTTCATCTGGATCAGACAGTACTTCACCTGTATTACACAGTCCTTTACTTGTATCAGACTGTCCTTCACCTGTATCAGACAGTCCTTCACCTGTATCAGACAGTACTTCACCTGTCTCAGACAGGACATCACCTGTATCAGACAGCTTACTACTAGACCTGTATCATATTAGAAAGTGCTTCACCTGTATCAGACAGCATTTCGTCTGTATTAGACAAAACCTCATCTGTACTAGACAGTACTTCCTCTATATTAGACAGTGCATCACTTGTACTAAGTGCATAACCTGTATTAGACAGTACTTCACCTGTATCAGACCGTGTTTCACCTGTACTAGACAGTGCTTCACCCATATCAGACCGTGTTTCACCTGTACTAGACAGTGCTTCTTTTCAGTCGCTCCACCCATATCCTGTTTCACCTGTATCAGACAGTATTTTCACCTGTATTAGACAGTACTTCACCTGTATCAGACAGTCCTTCACCTGTATTAGACAGTACTTCACCTGTATCAGACAGTCCTTCACCTGTCTCAGACAGTACATCACCTGTATCAGACAGTACTTCACCTGTATCAGACAGTCCTTCACCTGTACTAGACAGTGCTTCACCCATATTAGACAGTGTTTCACCTGTACTAGACAGTGCTTCACCCATATTAGACAGTGTTTCACCTGTACTAGACAGTGCTTCATCCATATTAGACAGTGTTTCACCTGTACTAGACAGTGCATCACCTGTCTGAAACACATTTTGCAGCCATGAAAATATCCAGCATTCCGTTTTTCCCACCGTCACCCAGCACTGTAAAATTCAACACTGCTCAGTTCGCCCACATCTGCTCCCACTCAACCAATACCTCTGATGTCTTTCCCAGACACACACACACACACACACACACACACACACACACACGACAGATGAATACAAATATAACTTTCACCAGCAGTTTTGACACATTACAGCTGAAGAAGAGACAACACCTGTGAAACATCTAACTCAACACTTCAATGACAATCCCCCGTGTGTGTGTGTGTCTTAAGGATGACTCATCTGGTGATACTAAATGTGCTTAGAACATTCAAACATGCTCAGTTCACTTAATTCTCTTTAAACAGCTCCTATAATAAACATACGGTTTACAGATGATTGCTGAGTGAATTTAATGATTACATTAAGAAAAGCAGTGCTTCACACATTACTCACTGCTCTATAATACGTAATACATTACTTCATTTATTTACTCCTTGTGGAAAGTATTTCGCTACACTACTCGTTGCATTACTTTGCAACATGAAGCATTACTTCACCAGTTTTGCATTGTCTCATAACCGGCAGTTCAATCCCCAGTCCTTATAAGGACGTTTAAGGAGTTCTTTCTGTTATTGCTTTTTAAGAGAGTGCCACAAAGCCAGCAGCGAAGGTGAATCCCTGTGTAGTGCAGTTGTGCAGTCAGTATGCACTGAAGATAGTTATATACTGTTACATACTGACAGCCTTTTTATTGGAACAAGGATCTAGGAACCAAAAAGGAAAAAAATAGTTTAGGGAGTGTTTTCTCCAGGTAAAGTGCAGAATGGTGACAGACTGCACAGGTGTATAAGAAAGGTAAACAGGGAAGAAAGAAATATGAGTGCTCCAGTCACATGACTAGTCTCTCCTTCTGTATTTCTCCTCCCCCTGTCTCTCTCCCTCTCTCTTCCCCGTGCCTCTCCCCCTGTCTCTCCTTCTCTCTCTCTCTCCCTCTCTCTCTCTCTCCTTCTCTCTCTCTCTCCCTCTCTCTCTCTCTCTCTCTCTCAGTCTTATACGGTGTGTTTCACAGAGTGAGAGAATCAGAAGTAAAGTGATACACAGCTCTTACCTCTTTCACACTGAGGACCTGTGAATCCATACACACATGCACAGCGGTTCGGTCCAATGCAGCGTCCTCCGTTCTGACACTTCTTCTCACACACAGCTGAAACATAACCAAAAGAGTCTTTAATGTCATTTTCTTCTTTTTTCTTTCTTCTTTTTCAAATAGTCTACCCTTCAGTTCCTTACTCCCACATTAAAGCTGCACTATATAAGTTTTGGGAATCTGGAGACCTCTCTGACGTGTGGATGAATCTGATGATTGCAAAGGTGCTGAAAGAGCATTCAAAGAGAACCCAGTAAAAACTTAGTGAAGGACGTGTCTGTCAACAATGTGAGTGAATTATCTTCTACTGATCTATACGCCTTTATCAGCGTAATGTTGATGTAGGATTTAAAACCTGAGCATCGATTCAGCCATTTATTTCGGGCATGTGAATGTGATGTTTATGTTATATCATATAACGTGGTCCTAAAAACCCAACACCTTTAACTTCTAAATTACTATTTCAGGTTTTACAGGGTCTGTCACAGCAGCTAGAGTAATTGAGTATGTTTCAGCCTGTTTTTTCCCCCTTTCCTTTCTTTCATTATTAACAAAACCCAAGCTGTCACAGTATTGCACTGGTGTCTCTTCAGTATTAGGTTTACAGCAGCTACCACATGATTTATTGCAGTTAACACTACATTTATTTATATAACGTGCATAAATCAGCCATCGGACCTACACAAAATCAACAGCAGGGCCCACAAGCCTGAGGAAACCTGGGATTTTTTTGTTTTTCATTTAAGAATAAAAATAAAAATTTTACTCAATTAAAAAATTACTTTGGTTGAAGGGATCCTTTATTTAATGTACTTTTTAGGTTAAATAAATCTAGTTCATTTGTTTGTTGCCACATTTAGTATTTACACATTAAGTAAGTTGGTCAAACAAAGCCCTTTTACAGTGTAGTAAGTTTAAGGATTAACCTTAATATGTAAAAAGCCTGGTATTTTAAGGGGTTAAGAAAATTTACTATAATGACCACAAAAATTGATTTTCAAGTCTTAACTTTCTCAGTAAAGTAAAGGTGGATTTAATCTCATCAGAGTCTTTTGCACAAACTTGTGGGGTCAGCTCAAAAACACACTAAAGCCTACCAAATACCAAAACGTTCTGAGACTCATATTAAAACAATTCTTCTTATATCATTAATATCAAATATAGCATGGCTCAACAAATAACTTACATTAGTTAGAG
The DNA here is from genome assembly GCA_024036415.1 of Prochilodus magdalenae. NCBI lineage: Eukaryota > Metazoa > Chordata > Actinopteri > Characiformes > Prochilodontidae > Prochilodus > Prochilodus magdalenae. The sequence continues at coordinate 54,157 of JAMWET010006528.1, forward strand.
GCAAATTAATTTTCAAATGGTTTATTTACCCTAAAAAATGAACGATTCTTTCAATAAAGGTCATTTTTTGAGTTGAGTCATATTTATTTAACTGCTTGTAACAAATTGAAGTAATATTTTTAGGCTGGACTTTTTACAGTGTAGAAAGAAGTGCAAAACAGAAACATTTTCAATAGTGGTCAGAGACACTGGGACCCACAGTACTGAATATTGTTACTGGACTGATATTATTTAACTAGAATTATGTTTGTGAGTTATGTGAGTAGTTGTGAACTATATACTGAGTCCAAAGTATGATTAGAATTACATCATTTGTTTACATCAGTGTATGCTGGGAATGCACAGGGAGGGTAAAGACCTGGTTGAGGTTCAAGGGCAACTAAAATTTAAGGACAGCATATTTTCTTCAGAATATATGAATATGAAATAGATTACTTGTTTTACAGAGGAAATGTACTGCTTCAATGGAAATGAAAATGGAAACATAAACTGATCAAATAAGCACTTCTCAAAATGTCATGCACTCAAAAGCATTTTAATTTTCTAGGACAGAGTTTATAGAATAACTGTAGCTGCGCATCTTGAGGAATGCTAATTGTACTGGTCAGCTATATGCGCAATACGTTTATTATCGATATAAGTATATGGATGCCTGGCAATCAATCCTGTATTAGCATTTTGGACATCTAATTCCAAAGCCATAAGAGCTGTCATATATGCATTATTAAACCTAACAAAATGATGACGTAAATATTAAACATAAATAATGAAGCAAACATAAATAAGCAAACATATTAATTTACAATTACAGTGGGGTGCGAAAGCTTGGGCAGCGTTGTTAATTTTCCTGATTTACCTTTATAAAGCATTGAATGGTTTTATAAAAAAATTAAGTTAAAAATATCATATAGGGGACAAACACAGTGATATTTGAGAAGTGAAATGAAGTTTATATGAATTACAGAAAGTGTGCAATAATTGTCTAAACAAAATTAGGCAGGTGCATACATTTGGGCACCAAAAAAAAAAAAAACCTTAACTCAATATTTAGTAGATCCTCCTTTTGCAGAAATAACAGCCTCTACATGCTTCCTATAGCTTCTAATGAGAGTCTGGATTGTGACTGAAGGTATTTTAGACCATTCTTCTTTACAACACATCTCTAGTTCATTCAGGTTTGATGGTTTCCGAGCATGGACAGCTCTCTTTAAGTGACACCACAGATTTTCAATAATATTCAGGTCTGGGGACTGAGATGGCCATTCCAGAACGTTGTACTTGTTCCTCTGCATGAATGCATTAGTAGATTTTGAGCAGTATTTAGGGTCGTTGTCTTGTTGGAAGATCCAGCCCTGGCGCAGCTTCAGCTTTGTCACTGATATCTGCTGATATTGATTGGAATCCATGCGTCCCTCAACTTTAACAAGATTCCCAGTCCCTGTACTGGCCACACAGCCCCACAGCATGATGGAATCACCACCAAATTTTACTGTAGGTAGCAGGTGTTTTTCTTGGAGTGCTGTGTTCTTTTTCCTCCATGCATAACGGTCCTTGTTATGCCCAAATAACTCTAGTTTAGTTTCATCAGTCCACAGCACCTTGTCCAAATGTGCTTTAGCATACCTCAAGCGGCTCTGTTTGTGATGTGGGCGGAGAAAAGGCTGCCTCTGCATCACTCTCCCATACAGCATCTCCTTGTGTAAAGTGCGCCGAATAGTTGAACGATGCACAGTGACTCCATCAGCAGCAAGATCATGTTGTAGGTCTTTGGTGCTGGTCTGTGGGTTGACTCTGACTGTTCTCAACATCCTTCGCTTCTGTTTATTCGAGATTTTTCTTGGTCTGCCACTTCGAGCCTTGACTTGAACTGTGCCTGTGGTCTTCCATTTTCCCACAATGTTTCTCAAAGTGGAGACTGAAAGCTGAAATCTCTGAGATAGCTTTCTGTATCCTTTCACTAAACCATGACGCTGAACAATCTTTGTTTTCAGGTCATTTGAAAGTTGTTTTGAGACTCCCATGCTGCGACTCTTCAGAGAAGATGCAAAGAGGAGAAAAACTTACAATTGCCCCCCCTTAAATACCCTTTCTCATAATTGGAGTCACCTGTGTATGGAGGTCAAGGGTCACTGAACTTACCAAACCAAATTTGAGTTCCAATAATTAGTTCTAAAGGTTTTGAAATCAATAAAATGACAACAGTGCCCAAATTTATGCACCTGCCTACTTTTGTTTAACCAATTATTGCACACTTTCTGTAAATCATATAAACTTCATTTCACTTCTCAAATATCACTGTGTTTGTCCCCTATATGATATATTTAACGCAATTTTTTTATCCAAACAATCAATGCTTTATAAAGGTAAATCAGGGAAATTAACAATGCTGCCCAAACTTCCGCACCCCACTGTATATTATAACTTGCTTGTGCAGTGTTGTGCAAAGAGCAAGAGGATGGACTGTTAATAATCAGTACTGTACAGTTTTGGGCAAACAGTATCAGATAGAAGCAGTATAAAAGCAGCATAAACACTTTTCAGAGAGTTTGTGTGGGATGACCATGTGGAATGTTGAGCTGTAGTCAATACATATCATTCTGACAAAGGTGTCCTTACCCTCCAGGTGTTAAGGCTGTGTGAATGGATGCATGTCATGACTATCCTTTCAAAACACTTCATCACTATTGGCATCAGCACAAGGAGATGATAGTCTTTTAGGCAGGTCACAGCGCTTTTCTACGGGAGCGTAAAATGGTGCTGGATTTTAAGCAGGTGGGCACAGAAGCTTTTGTGAGGGACAGATTGAATTTGTCTGAAAACACATCAGTCAGCTCTAATGAGCAAACCCTACGTGCATGCCGGGTCAGGGCCAGCTGTCTTTCGTGGATTTGCTCTCCTCAGAGCCTTAAGCACATCCACCAGAGAACAGCGAGCAACGTGTTCTGTGTGCTGTCTGTGGCCAGAACCCCTCTCTGACCATCTACGTTGAGGGCCTCAAGGACAGCACAGAACTCATTCAGCTCATGTCGTGGGGTTGGTTGTAACCCTCCTGCTCCTCTACTGGTAATCTGTGATGTGTTGCAGGCCTTGCCATATGAGCCAGGAGTCTGTGGTGGTGCGGTATCCCGCAAGCTTCTATCTGTACTTTCTCTTGGCCTCTCTGTTACATCTGCTCAGGTCATATCTGGCCCTTTGTAGTCTTCAGCTTTGAAATGGAATTGGCCTTCACTCTTGTGGGAAAGCTTTCCACAAGACTGTAAAGTGCATCTGTGGAAAGATTGTGCCCATTCAGTCAAAAGAGCATTTATGAGCTCAGATGATGGACGAGAGGCCATGGCTAGTTGACACTGTTTTATCTCAAAGGTGTTTAATTAGGTTGAAGTCAAAGCTTTGAGCAGGTTACTGGAGATCCTATACAACAAACTACGTCTTTATGGAGAGTCATACTGAAACAGGACAGGGCCTTTTCCACACTGTTGCCACAAAACTGTTCCCTCTCCCAAATGTTGCCACTGCGTATCCTGTAGGTAGCATTCCACTGGCAGCCACCAAACCCGGTTTTATCCATCAGTCTGCCAGATAAAAGTGCGAAGCATGATTCATCTCTCCAGAGAATATGTTCCCAGTGCTCCAGAGTCCAGTGACGGTGGGCATTACACTGCTCCAACCGATGCTTAGCAAAGCGCATAATGGTCTTGGGCTTTTCTCTGCCTGACCCTAGAAAACACATTACATGAAGCTCCCAACACACAGTTCTCGTGCTGATGTTGCCTCCAGATACTTTTGCCCATGTAGTGTAACTACCCTATTGCACCTCTGTATTTCAACAGTGCATAACATTAAGGCCTTTTCATTAAAATAATACTATACAGATTCTAATGAACTGCGTCAGACTAGTCAAGCCATTAAATACTTCCCTTCTCTTTTGGCATTCTCATCATAAAAGGGAGTTAGAATCCACTGAGCCAAAGAATATGTGATACCTTACTGGCACTCTCACAAATAAAGTCAGTCATATCACATAAAATCAGGTCAAATCTTTTTAAAAGACATCTTTTAGCCACAGAGGCAAAGACAGAGACGCCATCCAAGGGAGTAGTTTTAGGTGTGAAACTATGGGAATTCCATAAAGGCCTGATTTAGGAGTTTCAGCACAGAGCTTTTGACATTTAAAACTCCAGAGCCTTGACCTCTCCCACATATTTCTCCTAAAGAATGACAGGAGAGCAAGACAGGTTCCCTTGGCCTTTTGTCTCTTTCAGCTTTAACTACTATAACTACTGCCCACTCACTCATAGAGGAGTTGCTGTTTTGCAGGGTGATTTACACCTGCAGAAAACCTGGAGTTCTGGACTATTACAGGAATACAGGTGGCACTGCAGATGCTGCACTGAACAGCTCAGCTGTCTCCAGACTGGGTGTGTTATTTATAGCACTGACTAAAAACCTTATATATAAATATTTATATATATATATATATATATATATATATATATATATATATATATATATATATTTTTTTTTTTATATAGAGATTTTTTATAGTGCTAATTATATAAGCTAAAAGTAAGCCTTTCTAAGCATGTGGATTATGTGTACAAGTTTATCAATGACACTTTATTAGAATGTTAGATGTCATGTAAGTAAACACTTACAATGTGCTTGAAGTACCATAATTAAAAGCAATACTTTAGTATACATAAACAGTGGTTGGTGTATATGATCAGTAGGTTGGTATTCGCAAGACAACATGCCGTCTTCTGGGATCCTTTAAATGATTCTGATGCCCTAAAACTAAAGTGGCTTGTGTGGTGAAGTGTATGTGCTAAAATGAACCTCATAAATAAAAAATAGAAATAAAAAATTAACAAATAAAAATAAGAATGTATTTATACTGACATAGGTTATTCATGAATACAAACGTATTGCTTTTCAAAGATGCTATTTACCTTTTATGCATGTGTTATGAGGACCCAATGTAGGTAGTCTTGTGTGCAGTATAAACTGACTACTCTAAAGCTTTGAACCAGCTGTTATAGGAATTAATGCTATTTTACTATAATCACTGCTTTTTTTATCCAGTAATAATATATGAAGTATAAATTAAATAGTGTGTTAAATAATGTAGGGGTTTGAATATGAGGCATACTGGATACTACTTTTATTATAACTTTATTATAACTGTTTTCAGCCATTTTAAAATCATATTCATGGTTCTTGGCATGTCTAAAATGCCTTGCCTTTCTACATCTTCCTACTAATTAGTTGAAACCCAATAAGATTTTACATGCATTAATGTGGTGGTTCCAGACTTTTGCATGGGGACTCCACATGTCTAAACAGTAGTGTAATTTAATTAAGCCACTCTCAGTGTACTCGAATCAAACCACACTCAGTTAATCTAATTATGCCACACATTTTCCTTAAATCACATGGAGTACATTTAACATATTGCTGTTGCAGCAAGAGCTTAACTCTGCATTAGAAGATAAATACATTTATAACTTTCAGTGTAAGTCAGTGTAACAAACTGAATTCTTTCTATTGGTTCATTTGTCATGAATTTTTGACACAGTGTAAACAGCAGCTGGCATTTCCATATAACTTCAGTCTGTATGTCGAAAAACCTCTGATTCTTTTTGCATGTACTTACGCTGCCCACAGTAGGTTCCTGTGTAGCCCTTCTGACACTGGCAGTGATCCTCCTCACACATTCCTCCATTCATACACCTGATGCTACACTGCTGGGCTGCAGCACAGAAGGAAAGACAGACACTGTAAACTTGGCCATACAAATCCGTCTGCAGCCTGTTAAAACTCCACAACACTTTACGATCCCTGTAGGACATGGTTATCTTTTAGGCAAATGTTTTTACTGTCAAAGTCATAAAGCTGCCGAAGAAGAAGACAATCAGAAATTGTGTTTAAACATCTCTGACAGGATTATCTTCATGTTTTTCCATTTCAAATCAAAGACTACTGACTGAAACTTACAGGATTTGACTGCACAGGATGAGGAGATTTGACCAGTGGGGCACGTGCACATGTTGGGCCTGGAACAGAAGCCATCACCACAGCTACTACGGCAAATGGCTGTAATGGAAAATAAAGACGAGTGACAATATTAATAGCCATCGTCTAATTACAACAGAAAACAGGGGTTCCAATAAAAGGCAAACAACTCACAATGACTTATGTTAGAAATGTTCTATCAGGGCATAAAAGCGAAGAAAATGGAAGGAGAGCTTGGTTTTCCATATGGATTCTTGAACATTTCGCCAAGAGAAAACAACCTGGGGCAGCTGATTTACGTTCACTGAGTTTTTCTGTAACGTCTAATTCAGAGTCCGTATGTATATGCTTATGTGGATCATATCCAAAGCGTCCATTTAGCTAAATTTAACAAACCATCCTAGATTATAACACTTTTGGAGGAGCTCCTAAGATTCAACACATCTACGATGTAATGCATCTGTTGTCCTGAGGTAGAAGGAATGTCTATGTTACTCTGTGTGTCAGCATCATCAGTTTAACCAATAACTGAACTGAAACTGAAGACGAATCCAACACAAGACACTGGCCTCCAGTACGCTCTGTCTGCTAGGTACATGGACCAGGTTTCTAAATCAATCTCAAATAGATCTAAAAAAACACCTACACAAAGAAGTTATTGATTCAGAGGAGAGCGGATGGAGAGTGGGAAGAACTAGACAACTGGCTACACTTACAGCCTTTTTAGTGGTGATTTTTCATGAAACTGATCTTCGGATGAAATGCTTTGTCCCACATATGGTGCTGCACATTTCAAAGGCCATCAAATAAAAGTTACTCCCTTTTCAAGATATATTTCTGAGGAGATTAGATGTAAGAGAATCCACTTGCATAAGAAAGGGGAAAGTTTCCCACGCAAAAATTGAAAATACAATTAATTAAATTTTTTAAAATAAAAATATAAAACATCCCAAAAGGCCTAGTAGTCCAACAAAACTGTCACTATTATATAAACTGTACTTAAAGTATGACCCTGTCCATCCTTCCCAGAGGAATGATGACACTGTGGGTCTGGAAGGACGTGTAGCTACCATTACTAAGTTAAAGAAATAGTCAAAAGAGAAAACTGACAAATCAAACAAAGAAGCTGGGGTTGTTCTCTGAAGACTGGACTGACCACCCCAGAGCCCAGACCTCAACATCGCTGCATGTGATAGGGATTATGTGGGTCATGAGAAGCAGAAAATGTGACTTGAAAGACTGATGCAGAAAAATCAATAACATCAATTAATTCTGATTAAGAAATTAAATAACTGGAGGGTCTCTGACTTTTGCACAGTACTGAATTTTCATGGTTTATGCTTTTAAAAACAAATACATTTATATCTATTCTCAGACAGAACACACAGACCTATCAAGAGCAGTACATGAAATATCTGGTACATGTCTAAGCAACGGCAATATGTCAGAAACGCTTGTTTGCAGGTGGAAGTCTAATGTACATGCATTAAGATAATACTTAGTGGGGAATAATGCAACCTAGCCATGCCATCTAGTGTGTTTTCATCCCACTATAAGATTAAACTATCTTGCTCAGTTATCCTAAAAATGCTCCAGTTTCTCCTAAAAATGCAACTTCAACGTGTACAAAATGGCATGACTAGGCAATGTTCTCCACGCCAATCAGCCTGCTGTGTGAAACAAACCAGCAAGCAGAGACACAAGCAAAAGTGTCCTAGTTGCACATGTCCCACTGACCAGCTCAGCAGAAAGACAGTTTATCATCCGCAACATCTGGTGCATTACTTACGCACAATACACTGGTTGCCCCCGGGCAAAGTCTTCCAGCCTGGACAGCAGTAGGAGTGCAAACGAGATCCACACACGTTCGGCCTGTTGAAGAGTAGTGACAGCCTGAATCAGTGTCAGAGCTTGAGAGAGGGTTTGAATGACATTCTTCTTAATCTGAGAAGTTTTTCTGAGACGCTGCAATCACTCAGCTTTTAAGCAACTAAGACTATGCTTTAGAGATTCGTAGATATTTCCATATTCCAATCTGTCAACACTGATGAAAGTTTGAAAAGACAGCGATCACATTTAATTTCACATTCCTGTGACTAAAGGTTGCTATATGGATTGTTTTGGATGTACATCCCGAGTCCTCCTTTAAAGAATGCTGTATGTAACCCTTGTTTGTATTCACCCCACATTACATATCATCAATATAATGAGCAGCAAAATCAATATACTTACAACACATTATTGTGTATTTACATACGTTCTATGGCCAAAAACATAATCCTACTAGTGCAGGTGTTTCAGCCACACCCATTCGACACCAACAGATGCATAAAATCTTACCTGTAGTCCTACAATCTCAATAGTCATACATGGGCCAGTAGAATGGGTCATAGTGAGGAACACAATAACACGGCACTGTTATAGAATGAGTCAGTTCATTGAACTTCTGCCCGGTTAGATCTGCACCGGTCAACTGTGAGTGCCATTATAGTGATACTGAAGAGTCTAAGAGCAACAACAGCTCAGCCATGAAGCCGCAGACTGTAGTGCAGCAGCACTGAAGCACCCAGCAAGTAAAACCCCACAATCCTCAGTTGGATCTCTCACTACAGAGATCCAAACTGCATCGGGGAGCAACATCAGCACAAGAACTGTGTGTTGGGAGTTTTATTAAATGGGTTCGATATCATACCAATTCCCTACGGTCTGGAACAGGTCATCCTTCAAGCTCATTTAATGTCTGATGATAAGGTGTCCATATACTTTTGGCCATACAGTGTTTAACTGCCTATTCAGCCTATTTACCTACCCTGCCCATCCATGTCAAAGTTCTAAAGAAATGTTCGAACTCATTGCCCCTACACTCAACCCAACTATGGGTGCACACAGATGCAGTAGGGAAGCCAACTGTCCCAGCACTCTGGTCTGTGGAATATCACGATTCCTTTCAAATCCCAGTCAAACTTCTTCTTCAGAGCCATGCCATTCCCATACCATCACTTACTCCAGGGTTGGACACTGTGGGGTAAAGCCTCTTGACAGTGCCAATTTGGACTTGGCCCTGTCAAGTCCAAATTGAAACATCCTGAAGATCCTTTTGCTATTTTCATATGATGAGCATTATTAACAGGCTCCAGTAGAAAGCTACACGTGATTACCTGACACATGTCGTGCGGTTCGGAGGTTTTCATTACTCCTACCAGCTTGTACTGACAGGGCTGAAATACTAATTGGGGCACACTGAGTGGATAGGGAGGGCATATCAGGACAGAGCATGAAATTCAAATAGGACTGCAACGTAAGGTACAGCTTATAGAGTGTACTCTCTACTCTAACACCTTTCAATGTTACACAAACATAACTCACCATACTCTGCATCACTTCGAGAGTCACAGCAAGGCTTTGGGATAACTCGTGATGAATGTTTTCATGAACAGTTTCATGTAACAGCTTCATGTAATGGTTCTCTGCATGCATAAAAATCTATGGATGTCTTATCACTACTGCAGTAAGCGATGTACTGTGGGTGACCCAGTTTTTTTCCTAATCGATTAACTATGTTATAATGTTTTAAAAATCGCTGGAACTCTTCTTTTATTGTGGAACTTTTGTTAAGTGTGATTTTAAAGGAGAAATATGCAAAATTACGCAATCTGTTAAATCCATACCCCACATAGTCCTATCTCCTCCCTTTTCACCCCACCCTTATTTTACTTGTGGTTGGTGTAGCTCAGCGGATAACACCGCTACCCACCAGTTAGCCACCTCCCACCATGTGGGAGACTGGGGTTCAAATCCTGGTGTGGGTGACTACACTGTGCTATACCAATAAGAGTCCTTGGGCAAGACTCCTAACACTACACTGGCTTACCTGTGAACGATTAACCTTGTAAGTCGCTCTGGATAAGAGCGTCAGCTAAATGTCGTAAATGTAAATGTACTTACCAGTCAGAAAAACAGTTCTGAGATCAAACTTAACCCCTTCACTTACTTGGTAAGGGCTGTCTTGTGAAAAGCTGGTATTTTCATCAAACGTTTTCTTGCCACAATAAAAAAATTATTATTTTTTTTGCTCATGTAAGAATTAAAGGCAGACTCGACACCTCAGTGACTCGCTATCGCTTGAGATACAAAGTTGTATTACAGATATGCTAACTTCATAGTATCTATACAGATATCTACATAGAGATCTCTGCAACAGATACATAAATGTCTCCGACATTCAGTCTAAGCGATTACTTCTTCACATTCTGTTGACAGTTGTAGTTAATTTAGCAGTGCTTTAAACTAAAAAACTTACATATTGTTCCTTTAAAAAAGGGATTCCACTGATTTTCTGACTTTTAGGCTACAGTGAACTCCAGAGGGATGTATGCAGGGTCTTAAACAACATAATTCTTCAAATATACCACCATATTACAGTTATCAACATCACATATAAAAACATCGGAAGACATGTGGTCTTTTCGGACAGCCAATAACAGGAGTGTACTCATGTTGTTGACCTTGGAACCCCTAGTTCTCATCACCACCACTGTAAACAAATGACTCAGTTAGCTTCTACACAAATAACAATTTCACATCAAAGCACCCTCTGTGAGTTTGTTTGCACCTCAAGCAGTAAATCATGAAAAGTACTTTTAAAGAACCGGTAGAATTCTCCTTTAACCCTCAAATGTGAATCTACCACATATTTCTGCAAGTATGACTAACAGTCAGTCAAAGGGGATTTCCAGTGAGTTCTTAGTGATAGGAACCAGGGGTCACCATGCCTACAACACAAATACAGCCAGTGTGATTTCCCACTAGTGAGCCTACAAGTGTCTTCTGAGTATTTATATCATCGCTGTCCAAAGGAAAACTAGCATGTCCAAATAGGCAACTTTACAGGAGAGGCCCAAACCTACATCGAATTTTAATGTAAGTCAATGGAACCACACTTTAAGCAGTTTAGGGCCATTTCTGTTGGTCCGTTCATCATGAAATTTTCAGACAATGTAAACAGCAGCTGTTGTGTTCAAATTATGTATAAAATGAAAATGAACAAAATGAACATAGGTGTTTTTCTTTGGAGGGGGACGATATATAATGTTTATGATGGTATAATAGTGGACTAAGTCAAATAAATGGACTGATAAGGTGTTTTATAACAAAGTAACAGTGTCAGGGATCAGTCCGCATTTGTGTAGCTATTTTTAAAAAATTTGTAACTAGTTTTTAAGAGGGAGCATTTAGAGGCATTAGAAGTCTTCACATTAGACGTCAGGGTCATATCACCATGACTGAGTGAGCCATGCTGAAGTGGGAGGCCTTTATAGAAGAAAGCATCTTTTAATAAGGTATAGAATTTTGTAATATGGTGGAGTTCCCCTTCAAATTGGATTTCTGAGCAGTCTAGAGAGCTGTAACTGCATACTGCTGGTATACTTCAGGAAAACCACCAGTGCAAAACATATCAGTGGCAAAACCATGAGTCCTTAGTCCTAACGTTCACAGTTAGGAGAGGCAGAGTTTTACATTTCACTCTCCAGCTTTCATTTCTTGATACCTGCCCTCGTTACCTCCACGGTAGTAATGGAGAAGCTCCAGAGTTGGCGCCCCTCCTGAAGCCCCCTCACTCACTCACCCTCTCAGCGCCTCCTGCTTCCCGCGTCTCCTCACTCTGATGGCCGCGCTGCTGTCCACCTGAAGCCGTTCGCCTCTCACAGGTTTAGCGGGCAGCTCCGCAACCACCTTCCCCACCAACACAGCCAGCAGAGCCAGGTACCCGGCCAAGCGAAGTAAACTCCTCTCAGACGACACCATACAAACCGTAGACCCTCTTGCTTTCGCCATAACAGAGCTCAAATAACCGCGACTGTTCCCCCCAAAAACGAGTCTGCTCTGAGGGCAGCTAGTCCATTCCTCTCCTCAGACAGGCGAGCTCTTCTGAGGGGAGGCACGAAGAAATAAAGAAAGGAAGAAGAAAGAAAACTACTGTAAACGACTAAAAATACCGAAGAGTGAGGGAAAAGCCGCAGCACATGTCCCGTTGAACGAGTGTGTTGGAGAGAAGGTCTGAGGGAACTCGGGGTTTCTTCCAGTCATGAGTGTGGAGGCAGAGTCACAGCGCGGATCCAGTGTCTCGCGCCCCTCCAGGCTTTCATCAGCGCGTGCACAGGTCGTGGTTCACAGGTAGAGGCGGGCAGGCACGCATTAGCTGTGCTCAGTCACCACACTGGCGGTCACCCCTACAGCAGAGAGCCAGCCAAATGCATGGGATCGTCTTCAGCGGGGTATATGGACAGTGGGAAAGTGAAATCTTCATTTTCATGCCAAATGTGAGGTGCAAGACCGGTCACCAGCAAAACCAGCATATCGTCGCTGTCCAAAGAAAAACCGGACAGCGCTGTCCAAATCTCCAAAATGGTAACTTTACAGGAGAGGCCAAAAACCTCTTTTAATTTGAATGGAAGTCAATGGAACCAGACGTCTTTCCAAGCAGTTTGGGGCCATTTCTGTTGGTCCAATCTTTATTAATTTTCCACACAGTGTAAACAGAAGCTCATGTGAATAAATGAGGCATAAAAGTAAAAATCAACTAAAATGATGATACATGTTTTTCTTTGGACAGCGGCGATATGTTGTGTTCTGGATGCTGGTATGCTGTCCAGCAGCAGTGTGAGTTAGTGTGGACCATTAGGAACTTAGAACCTTTTTTGCTGGTGCCGGGGGGCAGTTTGGGGCTAGGTACCTTGCTAAAGAGCACCTTAGTCGTTAATGCCAGTTCAAGGAACTGTTCTCTTCATCAGGGTAAAAGAGCATGCACAGTATTGCAGCTCTCAGCCTGATTGACACAAACACATCACAGTCCACGGGAACCTCTACAGTGATCAACCAACTCCCAACGAGAGGTAGCCACTGATAAGCAGCTGTGCCAGCTGCAGTGGTGCCTGGACGTTTGTGACACATATAGCACTTACAGCTCTCCATAAATATAACCTAAAGCATAATCAGATTCACTGTCCTACAATGTGAACCTTTGCTTTCAGTATCTGGTGTAACCCATTTGTGCATCAGTAGCTGCAGCTAATCGTTTCCTGTAACTCCTGATTAGTCCTGCACGTCGGTTTGGAGGAATTTAAGCATGTGCCTCTGTACAAAACAGCTTTAGCTCTGGGATGCTGGAGGGTTTCCTTAAATGAGCTGCTCACTTCAGGTCCTTTTACCACATTTCAGTAAGATTAAGATCAGGACTTTGACTTGGTCATTCCAAAACATTAACGTTAGTCTTCTGGTAATGTTCTTTGAATGAGGAAGTGCAGGCTTCGAGTCGCTTTCTTACATGACTCAAATTCAGCTCCACAGACAGATGTCCTGACATTTTTCTTTACAGTTTGCTGGTATAATTCAGATTTAATGTTTTCCACCAATGATGACAAGCCTTCCTATCCCAAATGCAGCATTACAGCTCCAAACCATAATACTACCACCACCGTGTTCCGTGTTATGCTGGAATGCAGTGTTAGTCCTTTTTCCAGATGTAACACTTCTCATTTTGGTCTCATTTTTCAGTAAACTTCTGGCTTGTCCATGTGACTTTTAGAAAACTGCAGATGGGCATTAATGTTCTTTTTGGAGAGCCGTGTCTTTCTCCTTTCAGCCCTGCTATGCACATCACTGTTGTTCAGGTTTGTAATAGTTTTCCCTGTTCCAGCCTAATGAGGTCCTCAGAAATCTCCTTTATTCGTACCTTAAACATGCGTTATGAAGACCTGACTTTGTCGTCCCATTGATGACACAGGCTTTCGGGCACTATTGCGTAATTTTACTCAGTACCCAAAGTCAAGTCAAGTCAAGTCAAGTAGTTTTATTGTCAATGCTTCAGTATGTACAAGACATACAGCTGACTGAAACTGCGTTACTCTCTGACCCAAGTTGCAGCACATAAACATTTAACGATAAATTGATTACAACTAAACAAGAACAATTATATTGAATATATTGAACAGTAAACATAAAATAGACATACCATAAAATGAAATAATGCTCAAATGGGTTCACGTTATCTATTTTTAGGACCTTTGTGAAAATATGATTCTGCAGATTTAGGCAGAAATATGGAAAACGTTCACAAGCTTCACAAACAGGCACCACGAGCATTGCTGATTCACTAACCTCAGTCGATCAACCAACGTTTTAGTGATTTAGCTATCTAGCATTGAGCCCAGGTATCCACCCAGAACTTTCATAAGGCACTTCTGCTGAGGAGCTCATCAGAACAGGGTTCTTCTAGTCTCTAAAGTTGGAGATCTTGCTGTGGAGACTGCACAGCTGTAAGAGGTCAGCCGGCTTGTTTATAATAGAAGTAGCTATAATCTGTCATTTTGGCCGGAGTGCCCCTGTTAAGTACAACTTTGATTGATTTTGTACTTTTCTGAGTCTCTTTAACTCTTAAAGCTCTCACTTCCTAAAACGAGAAGAGGTGGTAGAAGTTCCCCTGCAGTTCTGCAAGGACTCCCTACTTGGACTTCTTCCGACTGGAGCTGTGTTTGGTGGTTCTGTATACTGGGGTCATTTACTGAAGTGACAAGTACTGCTTATTATAGCCAGCTCTGCTCCGCACCCTGAACAGGACTGTATAGCTCCATAGCTTGTTGGGTAAATGTAAATCTGCTCATACATACAGAACCATAAATTGGAGCGTTTGTATCTCTACCGCTGCATCCCTCTTCTACACAGCAAATAATCACTGCAGAACCAAAACACACACACTACAATTCTTTAACTTTGTAATAAGCAATTTGCTGCTGGCCAATGAAAAACAAGCCTCTCTATTCCTGATGATTTTTACTTTTATGCATCATGTGATTACTGCAGCAGCTCTTTACACTACACAAAAGAAATGACCCAAAGTTGCATGGAAAAGAGTCTGGTTCCATTGACTTACATTAAAATTAAATGAGGTTTGTGGCCACTCCTGTAAAACCCTTTTTTTCTTTGGATGGCGCCATAAATCATAGAGATGAATATTCCATATGGAGGACCAGTACACATGTCACTAGTGTACATGTGTGGCAAAGCTCCTCCATGTTCACCTAATCTGTAATTTCCTCATCTTTCAGCGCACGCTTGCCTCTGGCACTCCGTCGGTAACACTTAACATTCATCCTGTTTGGCAAAGCAGTGTAGATGTGCTTGGAGGAATCATTTCTTTTTCATTAATTGCTCGCTCAGCATTAATGCAAGCCCTCGGTTTAAAAGCATTCCAGAGATGAATGCTTCTGTAAAGCTGGCAGGACCAGGTGCTTTTCCAGTCCACGTTTGGAGTATTAAAAATCAGCATGTCTTTGCTGACCTCTAGTGGAAGGAAGACATTAACTAGGGCAGTGGCTCTCAACCTCCTCCACCTCAAGGCCCAGAAAAACCTGGTCACCGTGTCGCTTGGGTGCCTACGCTGCCACATGTGATTTAATTGACTGAACATAAAACATCAACAAATTAGACACAGGATTGTCTTATGACAGACATCGAACATAATGGTGGCAAATTAAGGACCCTGTCAGGGCGAGTGGATTGTGTTTCTGTAGGCAAGCAGCAAAGAGCTGCCCTGGTGTGTCCACTTGTATTCGCAGTTAACACTTTCAACAGAGTTCAGTTATTTTACTATTATTTTTAGGTGTAATTTTCATTTCCCAAGCTTTTTATTCACCAAGTTTCAAGACAAAGTCCCACTACAGTGTCTCTAAGGCCACCAAAGGGTGCTTTGCAGCCAACTTGTAGTCCATGGCCCAGTGAGAAACCCTGAGCTAGCCTACTTGAAAGTCTTGCTGTAGTTGAATACATATCTACACGATTTATGTAACGATGGGATAGAAGTAGACATCATAACAGAATACGCAAGGTGTTGGAACTGCTGATTAAACCACTATAGATAAACACATGACCAACACAACTGGCGATATATACCTCCCTCGTAACAATCTAGGTTTTTGTTTAGAAGCATTTAATCATGATTATTGGACATTTAATAACAATATCAAAAAGCCCTCCTACTAACACCACACTGACCTCTAACAGGCACGGCGGCGAGTCTGAAGACTTTTACTATGTGAACTGTGTGTGAATAACAGTTCTGACCTGATACCAGAGTGATGATGTGGTTGGTGTGGCACAACGGGTTACACCCCTTCTCACTAAGATATCACACCATGTGGGAGACTGGGGTTCGATTCCCTGTCTAGGTGACTATGCTGTGCTACACCAATAAGGGTCCTTGGGCAAGACTCCTAACACTACACTGGCCCACCTGTAATATGATTAGCCTTGTAAGTCGCTCTGGATAAGAGCGTCAGCTAAATGCTGTAAATGTAAATGCAGAGGCCTACTGCACATGAACCTCAGTCTCATTTCAGAACCAAAGCAGCAACAACAACAACAACAACAACAACAACAACAGCCATAATCTGATAAAGCCTATTTTATTTGGATTAGCACCATCACTGAGACACAATGAGATGAGTTAACAGTCTGTCTAAAGCATGTATTTGCAAAAACCCTTTAATAACCTTAAATCTGTAGTACACACTTACGTGTAGAAGTACAATGCAGCTTACATCATGAGAGGAAATTACCGTTACCCCAAAAATTCAAAAGGCCAGATTTCCATAATTCAGACTTCCAGATTTAGCAGCAAAAAAAAGGTACAGTAGTTTAAAAAAAAAAATGTAGTACAGAGTGGGAAAATGTATCCATAGTACATTCTCTTTATAACAGAAGAAGAACTCAGGAGGGATTCCTTACCCTGACTATACAGAAAAAAGGCAGCATAAACGAGCCTTGATTAAAAACTAGGCTAATTAAATCTAATTAAAACGATATTTAGATATGATGTATACAACAAATATTTCAGCTCCTCTGCCATGGGCATATGGCAGCTATAGAACAACAGACCAACAGATACTGGGGAATGAGAGGTTTAGTAGAATGTGTTATATGTACACCCCTACAAAAGAACATGATTATAAATTTCCCTTTATCCTTTAAGTCCCTTACCAGCATTTACATTTACAGCCAAATCATTTATATTTTAGCCATATGCTCGCTGATGTCTAGCTACTGAATTCACAGTGTACTATGTCAGTAACCGAACAGTGACAGCGTTTACTGTTTAGCTAGTAGGTTACTAGGCTGCAAAGAAATGTACTGTCATATGTAAATCTTTGGGGACCCCTGATCAAATGGCATGTGTTATTGCTTAACTAAGTGGAAATGAGTTGAACAGAGCCTCTTTATATGCTCAGATGAGGATTATGAAAAGTTATTGCACAAATTTAGATTCTATACGTTCCTCCTCCGCCCTCAGATCGTGCTTTAAAGTTTGTAAGAAATGTCACATATATAAAGTTGGTTTACTGGATGCGTATGCATATATGATTGTAAGGCTGCCAGTGAAAGTGAACTGGCTTGCTGGTCTTTACTCATTAAATGATAAAATGAGGTGTAGTATTAGAATCTTAGTTACACAGCCCAAGCTAAATGCCTACAGGATCGACTCAAACCTTTGCACTTCCAACCTTATAGCCATTTATTCACTGTCCAGTTACTTGCAGATTGCACTGTATATCTGACAACCAACGACAGCTTGAATCCACATGGTGACAAAGGTAAGTGTGTATCCACCACTACTGCACTAGAGAGAAAACTATAAACCTTGTGGTCATAAAAAAGGCACTAACAAAAGTGTTAGGAATATGGATCGAGTAAAATCACCCGTACTGGGGCTCTGTGTATTTACATACAACACTTGGTAAAACAGCACCACTTTTGTTAAGTGTAATAATCACTTTAAAATCCTGCAGTAGTAATTGTAGCAGAATTACTCCCAGATGAACTGCTGATAAACATTTTATCAGCTGTTAATGTTCAAGTTAATATATTATTAAGAAAAAAAAAAAAAAATTTTGCAGCTCAAACCCTGGACATCATCCATCCAAGCCGTTCCATACTGTAGTGTGCATAAAAGTGTAAATCAGCAACATGATCCTTTACTTGGCGCGTTCAGAGTCTTATTCCTCCTGAGATAACTTCATCGTAAACATGCTGAGAGAGGGGCACATAGGTTTTCTTACAGCTGTCAAGGAAGTAAAGAGGGTCTTGGACGACCTGAGGGCAGAATCCATCCTCAACTAGCTTTTTCTTCTGTTGCTTAAAAGTCTCGGTCATGTCCAAGGACGTCTGTGAGGAAGAAGGAATACTAAAAGTCAGAATCCCAAAGATGTTTCTCCCCAGAGAACACTTTACACAGACTAAATTAGACAGGCTACAAGAAAGAAAAAAAAAGCCTGTGGAAAGCAGAAAACCTAAACAAGTTCAAAGCATAGCTCACAATAACTGTTCAGGGTACATGCCACACATGATAACTGAAGGCTATAGAAGGGGAAACCCAGTGCCACTGGCTCATTAACGTAAGATGATTCACTGACAGTGGAAGTCATCATACAAGTTCATTTACATTAAAACACACAGCAGAACAAAATGCTTAGCCAGGAGGAGTGTCTGGTGTACAGTCAGTGTCAATCAATGCAGAAGGCCCCTCCCCAGTGCAACAGCTTCATGAAAAGCAATGTCGGATACACAAGTAGCAAGTAAAAACTTGCCAACAGCGTACATGACAAAGACGACAGAAGAAGACACACAAAGAACAGCAAGGTGAGAAGAAGGAAGTAAGAGTCTATGATTTAACAAGGGTAAAAATCTGAGAGGCTTTTCAGAGATACAGCTATGGGACCTAAAACGCTTTAAATTCAATGCAGATTTAACCAAATTTCTGCTGGTAATTAACCCTGCTTTTTAGTTTCGATGGTAATGGTTACAGTAACACTTATTAAGATGATGTAAGTCAGGCTTATGGGCTAACAGTCTATATAAAGTGTCCAGGCTGTGTATGAAACAAAAAAAACTAAAAGTATTGGTTATTGATATTTTGTTTTGTCATCCTGTTGCGATTAGCAAAAATACAGTACTGATTTTTAATCCACAGTTTAAGTGCAGAGATTGGCAGCAGGCTGATTCATTCGGTGTTGTGTTTAAACCTCTGACCATTAGAGGGCAGCACTGTCATCCATTTTCAAACCTATATTCAGAATATAGTGGTGTGTTTTTTATGTGAAGACAGTTTTTTATTAATTACATTTAGACAGTTTAATTACATTTAAATTTTTAATATATTGCCTTGCTTGCAATATCACAGTATAATGTATCACAACCTCAGCATCATGATATGTATTGTATCGCCAGGTTCTTGCCAATACACAGCCCTAGTTGGTAGGCTGCATGTGGACGGCGGCCTTATCTGCAGGGATGAGCTATGGCAGCAGGGCTGGAGCGCACACACCCACTCACACCTAAGGCAAATGAACAGTTTCCAACCTGCCTGTCTGTCTGTCTTTGGACTGTGGGAGGAATGAGGAGAACGTGCAAGCTCCACACAGAAAGGACCCTGGTTGCCCAGTGGGGGGAACAATACCCAAGCCCTTTTTGCACTCATTCAAATGTTCAAGTCCAGAATTTCTTCAATCCTACCTACTGCAGCGTTAAACATAAAACTCATCCACAGCTCTCTTACCTGCACCCGTAAAAACCAGGGCCAGGAGTACGCAGGAAGGTTCTGCACCAAATGATTGTAAAGGCTTTCTCCATCCAGGTCATGGCCTTCTTTCAACACTACAGCTGCCATCCCAGCTCGTCCCTCGTAACCTGGAAATTGATCAGAATAAATCAGAATAAGAATACTGTACCATTTTACACAGAACGCACAGCGTATGAAAGGCTACACACCATCTACAACAAAGCTGTTATTAAGGCATGTGAAGTATAAACTAAAAGGAGGAATAATAAAATACTGCTATACATTTTTCCCCATTCAAAGCTGCCATTTGCTAATTAGTGGTGAGCCCTACATATGCCCCCTAAAAGCTATAGAATTGAGTCATCAGTTGGAGATCCGTCCGGGAGCTGAGATTCTTCATGTCAAAGAGTTTTTTCCCCACTCAGTCAGGATCAATTACAAAAACAAGATGAAACAGACATAATCTTACTAAATAAATAAGAATAACCTTCAAATGAGCACTTATAAATAGAGCAAATATTTGTTTATTCTAGGCGGACTATCTGACGCACAGGGCCAGTGCTTCTCTAATGAGAGAACTGAGGTGGAGTGGTTGATTAGCGAAGCTGTCTATAACCAGTCTTTAGGGAACATCTAAAATCTGGCTGCATTTTGATCTTTAGAACCTACAAACAGAACCGATCCGGGCTGGCCTGATTTACTATATACTGTATGTACGTATAGTTAGACAGTAAGTCAAGTTATACTCATATGCAGCATGTTTACTGGCCAATGGGAGAGCAGCTGCTAGTGCCAAACCTCGTCTCCTTTTAGAGAAGCTCAGACTTCTCTCTTCTGATCTTATACTGCGACGGTTTAAAAAAAGATGAGGTTTATTTATTTAGCATAAAGAGGAATACTGCAGCCTATTAAGCCCAGGATGAGCTGTTCTTATTTCACACTCGCTTTTTAATCTAACAATGATTCCAATCTTAAATAACTCTATTCCTTCATTTATATTTATTTATGAGCTTTTATGTTTAAAGAGAAATAAAGAGGAAGAGGAGGAGGAGGTGGAGGAAGAGGAGGTGGAGATGTCAGTTTGTTGACGTGGGCAGTGCCAGAAATTGATCTTAAATTAATCTTAAATAAAGAAATAGATCCTAAAATCTCTTTTTTTTGCATTTACACATCAATTTTGGCAGGAAGAGTTTAACGGGGATAACAGGAATTCACATGTGTCTCCACAAATCTAAATGCCTAGTCAGGTAGAGCCTTACCTTTTTGTTTGATACCTGTCATGAACTTCTCAGCAGTGTGCTCGAGATCATTATACTGTTCCATTTTATTTTCAATCAAATGTTCCGAGGGTACTGTGTGATTCTGCAGCATTGGGATTTGCACTGTTCCTCCAGCATGCTTGACCCCTGACCTTCTGTTACCTCCAACCCTTCTCCACATCGAAGGTGTCCAGGTATGGTGTGTTCTAGTGCAAACTTCCTCTTTGTCACTTTCCTTTCTTTGCTAAAGGCTTCCTGACAGTTAAGCACCCTTACAGATCCACAGGGTTGTCTCCTCTCCTCTTTAATACGCAGAGCTTGATTTTCTCCAATTATTCTAAGATGCTTTAAGCTTTAAGTACTGCTTATCGATGAGGTCTCTTTGAAGGAGTGACTCCTTTGATGTCAGTGACTCCTTAGGAAAGAGCTTTTGTGGAGAGGACATTGCACAGTACTGTTAATGTCTGCATTCCTGTGAAAAGCTCAATTGTGATTATTATTTGATATGTAATACTGTAATGCTGTTCAAGTATAACATGCTCAAATACAGGGCTGAGGTTCATCTGAGACCAGTTTGCCCTTTTCCCTACAGTTAAAACTTGAGTTTGAGTACAGAGAGTACAGGGAACTCATTCCTTGCCCACATTAAAACCCACATTCTGCTCTCCACTCATATATTTGGTATGTGCATGTGAGACGAAAAGAAAATACATTATTCAATTAAAAATTAAAGCTCCTGCAAAACACTCCACTGTTGACAGGGAAACCGTTTAAGTGTAGCCTGGCTCAGCTTCAGACGAACATGACTGGTCCTGTAATTATAAGGTCACAGAGGAGTTCAGTCACCTGGCACAGTAACACCGTAGACATTAGCTTCCTGCAGGAAATGCAAACAGCCTAAAACTTCCGACACCTCCGTGGTGGCTACGTTCTCTCCTTTCCATCTGTCAACGACACAGAAATAAAGGCTTAAGTATTATTCCTGTTTATGATCAGGCAACCAAAACTGAATTAAGCAGTATGAAGGCTCAACCTTTTCCACTCACAATGCTTACTGATTAACAAACAGCTGAATTGTGCAACTCAACACAGAGAAGTGAATAATCAAGTTCTTAAAACAGAACAGCCTTAGAGTTACAACTGTAGTTCCCCCAGACAACAGTAGATGGCAATGTTTGTTATGCTTGTTTGTTTTTTCCTGCAATCACCTTTTTAAATACTCTTTCAACATGCTTACATTCATCAGGTCA
This sequence comes from Prochilodus magdalenae, assembly GCA_024036415.1. Lineage (NCBI taxonomy): Eukaryota > Metazoa > Chordata > Actinopteri > Characiformes > Prochilodontidae > Prochilodus > Prochilodus magdalenae. Next base: position 76,287 of record JAMWET010006528.1, read on the forward strand.
TCCACTCATGGGGGTACAATACACAAACACAGTTGCGGAACATCCTTCCGTATGTTATGTGGGAAAAAATGATATATTTCCACTGTAGCATAGCGTAGCTTTACATTTCTTGTTTTTCCGGTTCACAATGAATCTGCAATACCAGTTCCTTCAGAAAAAACATCATCAGTGGCCAAATCTGAAGAAAATTCTGAATGAAATGTTCATAGATGAGATTCAAGCTTTTGGGATGATTCCATCTGGACTACAAAAACTTTGTACTCAACACCTACATACTGACGTGGAGAAGAACAGGGTCAAGAGTAACCCCACCCCCCCAAATGTTTCTGGTGGTAGTTAAGGCCTTTGATTAAAGAACACCAATCACAAATATTTGGCAAACTACTTCTAACTTTCCCCTTCCAGTTAAAGAGATTTTCTTTAAAGGGAGCCCTACAGACACAGACCTCTAATTGCAGGGTTACCTCCTTAAAGAAAAAGAAAGGACAGAGGGAAAACTGAATAATACTCTAGACACATCGGCTGAAACCCTGCTGATTTTGCCAGGAAAAAAACAACAGTAAAATACTTTCTCTAGGGTCCCACCGGCCCACATTCAATATTTCTGTCTCGGAGTTAATAAATGACCATGTTTTTTGTCAAACTTTGTGCTATCCGTGACCTGCCAAACCCAAGAAAGACAAACGGTTCCATTGTGACCCCTGCTTTCTGGTATCTTCAATCAAGGCCCCAAGCTTTTGACCTGATGGCACGCTTGTTAATGTGGCCATTGTTCTCCAGTCCTCTTGTCATGACGGCCATTTCCCCATTAACATCCCAGGGACCCCTCAACCAGCCGTGGAGGCTGTTCTCTTTTACCCTACTCTAAAGTACATTACTCTCTATTGACAGGCCGTCCCCGGGATGGGCTTTGGCAGGGGAGCCTTGCGTCACTGCTGGCATTTTCATGAATGGAGGCAGCCTAGTTCTTGGCTTTGCTCTTCAGAAGCCGTGCCAGGCTCTATTAGTTTCGGCCAGGGTTTCCACAAGACTGGAGGGGTTGGGAAAGCATTCTCGTCGGGGTGAGCTCATTCACATGAGGACTAGAATTAGAGATAGTCAGCAGAAGGGCCAAAGGCACTGGGAATACAGCAGGGTGCTATCAAAGGCTAATTTCAATGGGGACGCAGGGCTGTTTTGATGAATGGCAGCACATTAATCTTAACTTTCAATGGCTCTTTCTGATTTGCTGTGGAATGGAAACGACCTGATTCTGTGACTTCAAAGAAAAGATCAGACCGAATATGCAAAAAAGCTTAATCATGGTCTAGACTTGTCAGACATGTTAGCAAGTCTAAGTAAGGGCTAGCAGGCTAATCAGGAAGTAACAGTGACAGGGAGCAGAAACAGCAGGCTTTTTATGGTGGTACCTGAATGTGTCTCCGATCCTGTCTTTGAAGTGGACAAAGTCTCTGTAGTCCTGGAGCATCAGGTCTCCAGTGTTAAAGTATACATCACCCTCCTTAAAGACATTTCTCAGCAGCTTCTTTTCAGACATGGCCTCGTTTCCCGCATAACCAAGAAAAGGGTTGGTGAAAGACACCGGTGCGACCAGCAAGCCTGTTTCACCTGTAACAGCAGAATCATGGTCAGGCTTATATTTAGGAGCAGATTATTCGACTCAGTCTAGACCTAAAAAGGTAGAAAAGGAAAATACAGGTTATACAGGGATATATACAGGAAATGCAAATTTACATTTAGCTGTTACCTTTGTTCACCTTCACACAGCGTCCGGTCTCCGTTCGGATGGGCTCGTATGTTTCAGGGTCACATTTTAAAAACTCAAAAGGTACAGAGCGCTACAATAAAGCAGACAGGGAAAAACAATGTTATTATTGGAGTACAGGGAAAACCTCCTTCGATGAGTAATATCTACAGACTTTATGCAGCACTGTGCAAATGTCAAGAACACAGTTTATCTTTGCAGAAAGTTTATTTTATTTGAATAAATATAATTCAATCATTTTTGTTGTTTTTGTCGTCATCATCATCAATATTAATGGATGCCAATAATTATTATCTGATGGTAACTCCTATCTCTGGGCTTCCTCGAGGGTTTAGAAATAGCTAAACTACCACACTGGTAATTTTCCATGCTTTTACATGGTGGTTTACTGTTTTTATTCAGTTACCAGTTAAATTAAATCATACTGGATATCATTTTCTGAAATGATGTTAGGCGTTTGCACACTACAGTACATGCACTATAATTACATTAGATTTAGAGATCTGGCCTTCGTCTGTAATAAACCCAGTAGATAATAAGTCAATACCCAGATCTGGACTGGGCACTTTCCAAGCAAATTTGGTCAACCTCAAAGTCTGGAAAACATCATTAACCTTGTTGAAATAACTGGCTCTCCCGATGGGTCCGATTTCAGCGGTGTAGTTTAGGAAGCCAACGCTGGCTTCGGTTAGGCCATATCCCTCGCGGATCTGGATTTTCACGAAGCGTCTTGAAAACTCCTTCCAGACGTCTGCTCGAAGACCACTCCCTACAGCAATCCGCACATTGTGTGCTGTCTCCTCTGCACTCTGGTAACAAGATCAATAAAACGAATGACCGAGTAAGGAGAGTCAGTGTACTCCTGAATAACAAAGCTAATGAAATTACATTACAAGTGCAAGGATAAAAGTACCTTGGGTTGATTCACCAAGTATCGGCACAGTTCTCCAATGTACTGGAAAACCGTTACATCATATTTGATGCAGTCCTTCCAGAACAGGCTAGCAGAAAATTTCTTCTTCAACACGCATGTAGCTCCTGTGATCAAAGAGTCAAGCAGAGGCTGAGGTTTACTTAACCTGCACATGTCAGTACATCATACTAGGGCTGAGTAAACTTCAGTACTTCTGCAGTACCAATCAAACTACTTCAAAACTGAATACTGAAAAAGTACACATCAGCCCTAAATTTTTGGGGTGTGCGGGGGGCCAAAATGGCAAATAACAAAGAAAAAAAAAATAAAGATACATATATATATATATATATATATATATATATATATATATATATATATATATATATATATATATATATATGTTAAAAAACATTATATATATATACTATATATATATATTTAATATTATATATATCATTACATATTTTGAAAATGATATAGTTTTTTATAGTACAATCATTACATTTTAAATGATAATTAAGTACTTAATAAGCTACATAGACACAATATAAAACCATATTCTCGTTATACTGGTTTAGGAGGGGGAGCAACGTTCCAGCTACTTGACACTTTGGGCTGCCATGTGCTACACAATAAATAGGCTAACCACCTAACTGACAGTAAATCTATAGCGTTCTGTAGAATTTAGTCCTAAATGTTTAACTGAGGATGGATAGGCCACCATTTTACCAAGTCTCAAGAACAAAACCAGTCCATAATGGAAAACAATCTGCAACAGTTTTCAATCATCGCAGTGTCTTTTAGGACCAACTTCAGCTCATTTCTTTTGCGTCCTACTGATTTTAAACTCGAATTTGCTACACAAACCTAGATTGACTATGTAAAAGCATCGCCAGAAGTAACTAAATGATTTTATCAATTTCTAAAGAATAAAGAAAAAAGTGGGACGTGTTTACACCGTATGGGATGCGTTGCCTAGTTGTAAATCAGTTTTTTCCTGCCTATAGGAACATACCTTACTTTATTATTATTCCACTTCCTAATCCTAGCCTTGTGGGTAAAGACTTCCAGGAATTGTGCATGTTTGTAAACCTGTTTGTTGCCACACTATTTCCTGAGGGTAACACAGTAAGGGATATCCTGCAGGCCTTAGAAACAGAGAACCACATACGCCATAAAATGTATGTTCTCAGCATGGATGTGCACTAGAACCTAGAACCTAAAATCAGGAAAGCTTATTCTAAAAAAACACTTTTGCATCACATGCATCACAAGTTTTAGGCTCTAACTTCCAACTAGCTCGAATATTATCCAACGGAACACTAGGTACGGTTGTAAGTCGCTCTGGATAAGAGCATCTGCTAAATGCCTTAAATGTAAATGTAAAGAAGATTTCAAGCAGGTCAAAACTTCATACCTAGATCGATGCATCCACCGATGCCCAGGAGAGAGGCGGCCATGTGATATAGTGGCAGAGTGAGATAGAGGTTGTCATTTTCGTTGGCCCCACATAGGCGGAGGAAAGCCATACTCATCACTGCTTTCATGTGACTTACTCGAGCAGCTTTCGGAAGCCCTACATGAAAAGGAGCAAACATGAACACATGAACATAGTGCTGTGGGCTTCTCCAAGAGCAACACATGTCTCAATACTAGAGATCAATGTTCAGTTGCTTGAAAACGTTAAAACTCATCTGCATGAACAAGCAGACTGAGAATTTGGCACAGAAACGGTTTACATACTTGACGGTTGTGATGATCAGTTCCAGACCTTTGCCCAAACACGCTACACCACCCAGTCACACAGAAAGTTACTATAATGCGGTTCCATGTGAATGGCTAATGATACACATGTGTATTCACAGTCCAGGTCTACTGTCATTCTCAAAATCTTTTCTCCGCGGCCTTGAAAGGGAATTTTATTGTGATGGTTTAATTGTAAACAGGCTCATGGTGAAATATTGCATTCTAGTTTCCAAGTGCCAGCTTATAATTGTTCACAGTGGACAGGAACAGGACACTCAAAGACCCAATTCTTCGAAAAGCTCCCACCCAGAAAATTACCACATGAAACAGTTATAATATTTTGCATAATGCCTGAAACGAAACATAGCGTTATAATTATGCATTAATGGCAGACAGGTCCATTCAGGGTACTGAGAAACAAAATTGTCCCCAAATAAAACACATTATTTGGAGACTTACCATTTTCAACAGTATATATATATATATATATATATATATATATATATATATATATATATATATATATATATATATATATATATATATATAACATTACGTATAACAAGATCTGTTTCCTACCAGCACCTTTGCAAAGAAATCAAAGTCAGTACGTTTTTCTTAAATAAAGCATTCCACATTATGCCACCTAAATCTAGTACACAGATCAGCTATGAATTACGCAGACAAACTGTGAAAATCCCATATAAAGTTAGTCCACTGATGCACACTTTTCTACACTACAGTCATGACTGAATACAGATAGGGTACCAAGCACATGAAATTTAAAGCCTTGAAGTCTTATGTGAAACACTTCCCCTGACCAAAGCACATATTTACAGCTTCAGAAAGCAGCCAATGAGTGTCACTTCAAAAGTTGTCTTTGGTTAGAATGCCATAAATATAATTTGTCTTGCTCAATTGCTGTTCACCATGTGCGCATGCATCTGTTCCACTAACACGAGGTGACCGAAACAGATGGATATGTTTTATATAAAAACAAAAAGCACTTGACTGCATTAAAGTCTACATTAAAGCCTACAGAAAGGCCGGGACCATGAAAGCACTAAAGTGCACTCTGCCAAGCCCACGCTGGGAAGTACATGGGCTTTATCTTTTTTTGGACAAGGGCGGAGCTCCGCTCTGCTGCCCCTCTCCACTTGGGAAAAGAATGTTTTCGCACACAAAATTCCAGCACCCAAACCACATCCTCCGCCCATCAACAAAAGGAAAACAGTTGGGAAGTACCTGTGGTGCCTGAGGTAAAGATGAACAGGAAGGTGGACGTGAGGTTTGGCGGGGGCATGTCTATTTGCGGCCTCTCCGCTGAGGCCAGCTCTACTTTGTCCAGTAATGTGCCGACGTTCTGATATGATGAGCTGTCGGCCATTACCCACACATCGATCGCATTGTCTGAGAGGGTTGGCAGGATGTCATCCAGATGTTTGATTAAATCTAGGGAGAAAAACAGATTGCTCAGTACAATCAACACAGTGCCATTTAGTTCTGTCTAAAGTCTAAAACAGTCTAAACAGTGTAAACATCGCTTATACACCCAAAATATAAATATAAATGCCAAGTGTTTTAAAAGAGACCCAGTGGGAATTCACTTCTTATCCCATCAACACTGCCTTGAACATGGATAGGAGAAACGTGCTACGGATGCGACATGTTTATCTTTGGATAAAGCATTAAGAAGTTCCCGCTTTCACATTACCCCCTACCAATCCCTGATCACTCCATCTTATCCCAAGCACAATCACTGTGCTTTAAAACAACAGCCAGAGAACCGAGTAGCACAGGGGGTCCAGCGATATTTGCCTCGAGCGCCACAGTATCCCGCCAGTTTGTTGGAGAAGGATTGCGCCCTGCTTTCAGCTCAGATACGGAACTGTGCCTAACAAACACAAATTTCTTGACTGACAGATGATGAATGTAGTAGGACAACTTCTACAGGGAGCCCAGGATTTGGACCCGATGCCTTTTGCCCCAGCTCATTTCTTTCTGGTCGCTACTTTTACTTCTGCTTTAGTTATTACTGTATGAAAGTAACATTATTTCCTCTGTGTGGTTTTGGGCTAAACCCGACACAGAAGATCAAACAACAAATGTAGCATTCAATTGGCAGATTTCCTGGACATGGATTGTGCCTAGTGTTATTTAAGGGGGACCCTGTTATGATTTTCTAGTTTCCCCCTTTATGTGTTTTTAGCTTTTTGTGCATATAAACGGTCTGTAAAATCAGAAATCCCAAAGCGAGAGAAAGAAACCCTCTTCCACAGGAAGCCGCTTTTCTTGGCTACCTGGAACGCCCCACTGAAGCTCCAGCTCTGATGTCATGTCATAACACTGTCTGTGCTGCCCACCTAGAGGCAAGCTTGGCACACCGTCACACAATGCACAGCTGGAATCCAGCTCAATATCTACTTGATTTTCCGGATCAGACTCTGGATCAAACTGATACAGCAGAACCAATGCCATTGTTAGAATACCCACAACCGTGTGGAGGGCAAAACTTGTGAATGCTGCTCTGGCAGTTGACCATTCAGAACCGAGTGGGTGAACTGACCAACCAGAGCACACTGAGCTCATCGGGAGGCAGGCCTTAAAAACACATGAGCTCCAATGTATAGAACGTTTTGGGAAAGTTTAGGTATGCAAGTCTGTACTAGTAGTCCCCAAATTTATTATACCATTGAAACACTGAAAATTAGTATAATAGCTCCGCCTTAACTGTAATATCAGTCACCACTTATTTTTTTTTATAGATTTATCACTTTTGGTACCCAATAATAATAATAATAATAACAATAATAATAATTTAAAAAACTAACAATTTCTTTGATATCCTTTCAGAAAAAACATTTCTGTAAGTGAGATGTGTGAGTGCCATGAACCCTTATATTCTTTAATATTAGAATAAGAAAAGTCCTTAAATTAGTAAAGAACCCTTATGTAAATGTATTTTAATCCTCTTTTTTAAATATGGTTCTGTAGGAGCCCATAAATGTTTTTTTGAAGGCTTCGCTCACAATCTTATTTGGGCACCCTTCTTAATGTAGTTGGGGGCGGACAATAACACAAATGCTTATCATTGTACTTTTTGTTATCATACATGTCTGAGCCCATCATCTGCACTTAAACACTGACAGACTGACAGGCTCGTTACAAAGACAGCACAACTAGTCCTGTTTAACTGGAGTAACTGCAGGGAAGTAGCTGCAGCCAAGGTTCCTGGGAGTTTAAGTGCACTTAAAACACATTTCAAACATGCTGTCTCGACATGCTGACGTTTTAATTTTAGGGAATCAAGCTATTTAGGGTTTCTATCTGAGGCAGTGCATGATTTACACTGTTTTGCACCAAGACGCGCTGCTTTGTTTTTAAATACGTATTTAGTCGGGCCAAACCAAACCAAGGAGTATACACTTAGTCCTTGCTCAGACTGCCAGCTCAAATCCAATTTTGGCATATACAGATTATATCCAGATTGATTTTTGACAGTCTGGACAAATGCAGTCTGGATGCTCTGGGTGCTCTCTTGTGTCACTCTGAACATGACAAACAAGGACTGCAACCCAGCAGACAGGCTGATGGTCACTTGATGCACAAATCTGATCTGATCATATGTAAATAAAACAGTGGACTGTAGTCTTCAAAAATCTGATCTGAGAACCCAATCCTAGCACTTCTGTCATTCTGGAATTGACATGGCCCTGATTTGTCGTTATGAGTGTAAGACAAAAGATACCTGAAATCGGATTTGAACGGCCAGTGACCAGACAGACGCTTCTTAACATCTGACTGGGGTCACATTTCAAAACACTTTAAATGTGCTTTGAATCCAGTTTGGTTTATTTTTGCTCTTCACATCCTCTCTTTTTTGTTTGTATCATTCTCTCTTTTCTGTACATTCTTGTTTAAACATATTTTAATATCAAATAATAATAATAATAATAATAATAATACGATTTGACAGCAGTCTGAACGTAAACTAAAAATATGTATTAAAAAACAAATCAAATGATTATCTCAGAATCGAAAATATAATCGAATCTTTACCTAAGAAAAGAAAAATGAATCGGATTCTTACCTCAGAATCTAAAACAGTAACGAAGCGATTCTTCACCTTAGAAATGAACGTAAAGATTCAAATATTTTCCTCAGGATCCAAAACTGACTCGAATCTTTGCTTCAGAATCAAAATCGAATCTTTCCTTAAAATCAAAACCTGTATCTGATAAAATCTTTACCTCAGAGTCGAAAACCAAAACGAATCCAATCTTCACCTCAGATTAGGAAACTGTATCGAGTCGAATCTTTACCTCAGAATCAAAAACCATATCTACTGAATCTTTACCTCAGAATCGAAACCCGTATCTAATAACATCTTTACCTCAGAATCGAAAACTGTATCGAATTGAATCTTTCCCTCAGAATCGAAAACTGTATTGAATCGAATCTTTAACTCAGAATCGAAAACCGTATCGAATCGAACCTTTACCACAGAATCGAAAACCGTATTGAATCAAATCTTTACATCAGAATCAAAAACCGAATCGAATCAAATCTTCACCTCAGAATCGAAAACCAAATCGAATCAAATCGTTACCTCTGAATCGAAAACCGTATCGAATCGAATCTTTACATCAGAATCGAAAACCAAATCGAATCTTTACCTCAGAATATAACACCGTATCGACCATTAAAACTCAGGTATCGTCCAGAAAGCCTGATCTCAGCTTAACCAGTGCCTCTGCCTGAGAATACAGAGTGTGCTCTCAGCTCAAACAGCAGGTATGTGTGCAGGAGCCCAACAAGCTACAACAAGCTGCCTGAAAGCTGGAGTGTTCACTTGGTGAGGGGGACAGTATGTGAGCTGCTCAGTGCTAGCGGCTACGTGGTTAGTCGACGTGCTTTGGTGTTTTCTCTCACTGACAGAGTTTCCCCTCAGAAAAACAGACGCGCTGAGCCTCAAACTTCTACTGCAGGCTGCGAGCGCGACGACCTACCTGCCCCCACGACCAGAGCCCGGGCTCCGCACGTCTGAAAGCAGTGCTGAAGCGCTTTGGGTCTGATGTTGGAGTTGAGGAAGGCGACCTCGCAGCCCAGCTTGCACAGCCCGAACCACACGCACACGAAGTCCGGCTCGTTGCTCATCCACATTGCCACGATGTCACCATGTTTGAAACCCGCCTCGGTCCTGAAGACGTTGGCGAACTTGTTGCTCCGCACGTCCACGTCCCTGTACGTGAAGACCTGGTCCTCAAAGGCAATGAAGGGCTTCTCCGGGCTCTCCCCCGCCCGGTGGACGAAGCGGTCGAGGTAAGTGATGACCCCCCGCCTCATCCTCGCCATGGTCGCCTTTTTGACCTTCTGAAGCTTTAAGTAATAAATCAAGTCGTCCCAAAAGTAAGGATAAAACATCCTCTGGAGGACCCAGAGAGCAGCGGCGCCTGCCAACAGCGCGGAGAGCGCCCAAGAAATCATCCTCGACACAGACAGACAGACGTGGGCTGATTTCGGTGGATGCTCGAAGGCGCTGAGAGCCGTTGTTGTGCGAAGCCGTAATGTCGCTAATATTTAAATGCCTTCACGCGCCACGGCGCATGCTCAGTCCGCCACGCTCGACCCCGTTACACTACATTACACGCCAGCGGCTCTAAGCAGCTTCACGACCTGCAGACTCACTTCACACGGGGGTCCACTGTCAGGTCCTCAGACAGTTTGTACAGAGTTACTGAAGTACTGACAGAAAATGCAAACACTGAGGTTGGGGGTCTACGGAGATGACAGTGTTTTTAATAAGGCGTGACCACAAAATAATATATTAAGGCCACGAGTTCCTACTTGTAGATCATAAATTACTATATGGAGAACAGAAGTTAAAAATTTGAAACCACATTAAAAATACTAAGGGCATAAATAATTATATTGTATAATCAATTATATTGTCACACATTTGAGGCCATGAGTTGCTATATTAAGGCCACAGATTACTAGTGTAGGTCATAAATTACTATATTAAGGCCATACATTATATAATTATAATTTCGACACCAAATGTTTATTATATCGAAGCCACAAATGAATATATTTAGGCCACAGGTTGCTGCATTACAGTCATAAGTTACTATATTGTATTGTATATTGTATTGAGGGCATACATTACAATTTTCACACCACATAATTAACAAATTGAGGTCATAAATAATTATATTGAGGCCAAAATGTATTATATTTCAGCCACAAATCATGATATCGAAATCATAAATTATTATATTGATGTCACAAAATAATATTTTGAGGCCACATATTATTATTTCAAGGCCAAAGGTTACATGGTGAAGCCATGAGTTACTACATTGAGGCCAAATATGATTACATTAGGGCTACAAATAATTATATTTACACCATGAATTATCATTGGTGCTAGAAATGATTATATTGAGGCCAGAAATTATTACATTAAGGCCACAAATAATTATATTGGGGCAATAAATTATTATACAGAGGCCATATTTTATTAAATTGAGGTTACAAATCAATATTTCTAAGCCACGAGTTTCTATATTAAAGCCGTGATTTACTATATTGGGCCACATATTACTATATTTGAACTGCAAATTACTATATGGAGGAGATAGATAGCATATTGTCTCCACAAATTATTATATTCATGCCATGACCTACTATACTAAAGCCTCAAATGAAAGTATTGACACCAGAAATTAATATACATAGGCCACAATTTACAATATTGAAGCCAAGAGTTACAAAATGAAGTCCAAAAAATAAAAAAAATTGAGGGCGCAAATTATGCAAGACATGATATTAATTCCTTGCCATACCTCATTAAAACAATGTCACCCTGTAATTTTAGAAACTTGGTAGAAATTGGTGTCTCAATAACTGATATCTCAATATCTAGTATTCCTCTGCTGATGCAGCTACAAAATTTTATAGATGATTTCTTTGGTCTTATTGCTCCCAAAATGGCAAATAAAATAATAACTAAATGAAACAGTAAAGTAAATAAAATGGAATAATAATAAACTGAAACCGTGGCAACAAGAACACTGCAGTTTGTTCAATGTTATTATGGATGACTCTTTACCATCTTTAACATCACAAAAACTATACCATGGTGTGTCAGTATTATGATATGCCATTATATATGCTGTAATGTCCAGTATTACACGACACAGTTCCCCTTATAACTATTAACTATTAAATTAAAGTGGCAACATCAGTTTTTTTCTTCAGTTTGGTTTAAAGGGGCATTCTGGCCTAAAACTAGCATTTATAAGTAATGTAGTTTTCCATAGCGAGGCACTGTATCCTTCCTCCTTATTAGTTTAACAGAATTCACAATTTTATATCATTTCTGTCCATGAATGTTCTGTGATTACAAAACCCAGCATGCAATACACAAGTGGTTCATATGTACTGGCCCACAATAACGCACACCTTTAAATGAGTTTAAAGACAATAAGCCATTTTAATGGTACTCCGTTCTTCATGGCATGGGATGCTGTATGTGACCCTGGTCTGTTAAGTACTGCAGTTACACAGGTGGATGCAGTCAGGTAACCTTCAAACACAAAACTCATGGTTTTCTGTCATAGCCCTTTTTTGGGATGGGGGGTCGGTTTATGGGGCTTATAAGGGGGCGGGGCTGCTTTATCACAACATTTGTTATAAAAAGTGCCAAGTAAATAAATTTTACTTAACATGATGCATTCGTGTCAACATGGACCAGAATCACAAAGGGATCTTGCGGAATCCATGACATGAAGAATGGAGGTTGTTTTGAGAGCGAAGGGAGGCCCTACCCTGTTCCACTGCAGAGGCCTAGGCCAAACCAGAGCTCAGTGAGTGTACAGTATGTCCAGAAGCCTTTGAGTGATCTGAACTGGGAAATGCGATATAAAGCTGAAGTGAAGTTCACCTCATCCGCCACATGGTCGCGCCATAGCACAAGAAAAGGCATCCTTGCTTTGAAACTGAACTGAAATCACAATTGTGAAACGCACAAGCGGTCGTCCACAGTATCATTGGCCTGGATGTCATGAATGCATGTCATTTATCATTTAGGGATCTTTAATTAGAGATCTAATCTGGTTTCCCAGACACTACACAAGTGCTAGCTTAAGCCTGAAAAGATTTATCACTGAGTGCAATATTCTGATTAATGTTCAGTTTAAGGCATAATGATCTATAGATCTATACTCTTGCGTACACCCTCGAAATCCTTTCAATGCGCTTATAGCAAACCGAGTTCCTTACTAAGCAGGCTTTGACTGATTAAAGAATCCCGTTGGGACATTTTGTTTTGTGAAGTAACTGGGAGTCATCTGACCTTAAGACCATTTCCAGTGAGGCTTGAGGATCCTCTGGCCTTGAATGTCTGCTGAGCACTTATACAGGTTAATTCCATTACTAATGAAATCATGTTTTGCAACATGTTTTGCAGCTTAGTGTCATGTATGTTGTTTAATGCGTTACCCCAAGCTCAACCCTGGTCCTGCAGGACTAATCCCCTGCCCCAACGTAACAACCTTCCTCCAATGTTTACACGCTCCTGACCCCTTTGATTAGGTGGATAAGTTGTGTTACATTAGCTTTGGGATTAAACACTGCAGAGTGCTGGCGGAGGTGAAAGCCTGCAGTGGCCGATCTTACATGAGTCGAGGTTTTAGTCATTTCACTGATGATTACATAAAGACAAACTAAATACAAACCTAAATTAAGATGACATGACACGTGTATATGTGTATGTATAATGTCCCATATGACACAATAGGCGCATTCTCCAGAAAGTTATCACAAGAGATCATTTTTATTAATACTTAAATGGCATAGATATCATGTAGATAAACAATATTGATATAATTGGGTAAACATTCCTTGTAATGAGATACGTCTGCTATATAGACATTTTTATTTTATTTTAATATATTTATTGCACAATATATACAATTTTATAAGACATGTAATCTGTATATCCAAATTATACTAGGAAAATATACACACATACACTATATACATCAAAAGTATTGGGACATCTACACAATACTCCTACAGGAGCTTTTATAACATTCCATTCTGAATCTATAGGCGTTAATATGGAGTTGGTCCCCCCTTTGCAGCTACAACAGCTTCCACTCCTCTGGGAAGGCTTTCACAAGATTTTGTCTGTGCGAATTTTTGCCTATTCCTCCAGAAGAGCGTTTGTGAGGTCAGACACTGATGTTGGATGAGAGAGCCTGGCTTACAATCTCCATTCTAGTTCATTTCAAATGTGTTCAATGAAGTTAAAGTCTGGGCTCTGTGCACTGAAGTTTACCAAACCATTAATGAACCTTGGTATCATGAACAGCAAAGGAAGTTTCAACAACTCGTCCTACAAATACGGTTGTCTTAAATGTCTTGGCATACTGAAGCATTAAGATTGCACTCCACTAAAACTAAGGGTCATAGGCCAAGCCCTGAAAACAACCCCATAGCATTATCCCTCTTCCACCAAAGTTTACAGTGGTTACAATGCAGTCAGTCAGGTAACATTCCCCTGGCGTTCACCAAACCCAGACTCGTTTATCAGACTGCCAGATAGAGAAGGATTATTCATCACTTCACAAAACACATTTCCACCAATTTCCACCGCTCCATAGACCTACAGCGAAATGCTTTACACCGTTCCATCTAATGCTTGGCATTCTGCTTGGTAATACACGGCTTACATGCGCTTACTCGGCTGTGGAAACCCCTGCCCTGAAGCTCCCGGTGCACAGTGTTTGGGCTGATGTTAATGCCAGAGGAGGTTCAGAACTCTGCAGTTATCGAGTCAGCAAAGCATTGTTGACTTTTACTCACTATGCTCCTCAGCGCCCTGCAACCATGCTCTGTAACTTCACTTCATGGCTGAGTTGCAGTTGTTCATAAATGCTTCCCCTTTTCAGTAATGCCATCCACTTGAGTTATGATCCTGGAATATCAAGGAGGGGGTGAAATTTCACAAAGTGACTTGTTGCAAAAGTAGTAATCTATTACTAGAGCTCTTCAGAACGACCAAATTTTTCACGAATGTATATATATATATGTATATATGGTGCTATGTGTGTGTATAATATATTTATATATACACACACACATAGCACCAATCAAAAGTTTAGACACACCCAGCAAAATGGATGTTGTTGGTTAACTTAAAGACTCTTCTAGCTTAGATTTAACAGTTCCAACTGATGAGATGTCTAAAACAGTACATATCCTGATATACCACATATACTTTTGATGTATCACAGTATTACATTTGTGCCTTTTCGCCACCTCTAATAATTTAGCTGTGGAATTTAAGGTGGACTGCATAATTCCATGAGTGCTATTTTATAGTTTGATATATTTCAATCAATCTATATAGGTTACATCTCCTAAGAGTAGCCGTGTCTGTGTGTTGAGCCGGTCTGTGTGGATCAGTAAAGGCTGAAATCTGTGGTTGGTTTGTCAGTGTAGCTCTATAAACCTGCTAAACGTTTCTGTGTTTAGTGTTTGGGCGTGGCAGGAGGAGCAACGGCAGGAGCGCTTACTGACAGTCACTGATAAAAACACCCAGAACAATCCATATGCCTCACTGCAGGACACGCCCAGGCGGAGGACACGCCCACTTGTATAAACCGCGTGGCTTGCTGAAGGACACGCCTACTACTAAATCACTGAAAGACACGCCCACTAGTAAGGGACCACATGTGGAAAACACGCCTATCTGGTTGTACAACAACACGGGTCACGTGACGCCGAGCGCCTTTCATAAATGTACGATAAGGAAAGTACGGCGGACATTCAGGAGCGCGCGCCATTTCTTCATTCCTCCTTCTTCACTCCTGTTTTCTGACAGAAATCGGGTTTGTGGAGTCATGTTCTTCTCCGTGACATGGGCGACTGCTCTGCTCACGGGTATCTTCTCGGTGCACATCGCCCAGCGCCTGTGCTTCCCCTACTTCTGGAAGGACCTCTTCTACCTGCTGAAAGTGATCCGATACGGAGTTCGGCTGGAGGTCTACAAACGCACCAAGATCGTGACTGTGCTGGACAAGTTCGTCCAACAGGCGGAGCGGATCCCGGATAAGCCTTTTCTGATCTACGAGGGTGCGACTTACACGTACCGTCAGATGGAAGAGAGAAGCAACAGGGTGGCTCATGTGTTCCAGCAGCAGGGAGGAGTGAAGAAAGGCGACACGGTGGCGATGCTGATGAGCAACGAGCCGGACTTCGTCTCCGTCTGGTTCGGGCTGAGCAAGCTGGGCTGCGCTGTGGCTTTCCTCAACACCAACATCAGATCTAGATCACTGCTGCACTGCTTCAACTGCTGCGGGGCCAAGCTGCTGGTGGTCGGTGCAGGTAAGCGGAACCAAAGTAAAGAACTCAGTGTTTTCGGGGACAGTTGGGTGCCGGGTACTGGAAGTTGAAAGCAGGCTGGTTTCCATCAATCAGAGAAACAGGCAATCCTTGTTTACAAGTCGGCGGAAACAGCCGCTCTATATCATCTCCACACTTACTCCACCCATCTGCTGCTCCAGTGTGGAGAACAGTGGTGTAGAGCCTGTGGAGACACTCAGGAGTGATCAGACACACTGGAAGTTAAGCCTGATGGTTGATCCTGTTTGGTGTGACTGCTGTCCTGTAAAGTCCGCTCCTGTCTCTCTTTATCAGCAAGTTTACAGCCACCACTTGAGACTTTCCCCCTCTTGTTGGGGGTCAGTGCACCAACACTGGAAGTGCTTCCCAGTTATTGCATAGCTGTGTGTGGCTGTAAAGGAGAACTCCACCTAGTTTTCAGAATTCCTTATGATTAAAAGATTAGCATGTAATTTAGTGGGGTTTGGTGGGAAGTGTTTTGCTCCAGAGTCCGAATTCCTCACAGTGGTGGTGATGGGAACCAGTTGTCCACGCCGCCTTCTGTGAGTAGCCATGTCTGAACTTTCGAATGGGACCACACACACACACACACACACACACACACACACACACACTAGCTTATTGATGGTTGAGCTCCACTTACCATATCCCCTCCCCTCGTAGTTCGTAGTCCACCTGTTTGTCTATGTGCCTTGTTACCCTGTTTGACAGTGATCAGGACTCTTGTTAAGGGTCAGCCACTAGAAGTGCAATTCAGTTACTGGATAGCAGTGTGCAGTTGTAAAGGAGAACTCCACCTAGTCCTCAGAATTCCTCCTGATTAAAAGATTAACAGAGTCATTTAGAGGGGTTTGATGTGAAGTGTTTAGCTCTAGAGTAACTTGTTGAATTTCTTCACAGTGGTGGTGATGGGTACCAGAGATCCAAAGCTCCCTCACAGACAGGTATTACACGGAATGGTTATGCATACGTGGTGCCTGAGACCGTGTTTATGCTTGTGTGGCAAAACATATTTGAATGCATTCATGGCGAAGGGATATATACAGGGCATTAGCATTGCATATATAACCTCAGAAGACTTGTGTAGGTTCGCTGGTGGTTTTGGATTATTATTAGTTAATAAAATGTCTATATTTGTGTTGTAGACATCAGGACTCCTGGTTCCCATCGCCACCACTGTAAACACAATGTGAGTCGGTAAATTTCTCTGCCAGTGAACTATTTTACACCAAAACACACTGAATGACATATACATGAATTATACAGAATTTTGAAACACTGGTGGGATTCCACTTTAAGGCCGTCCATCCATGTTCTTGTCTCTCGTGTTTAAATGGGAGGTCCACCAATGTTTTGGAACCCCCTCTGTAATTCAGTGGTTGAGATATACACTTAGTAAGGGTGGTTTGATGTGAAATGATTGATTTCTGTGACGTGGTGGTGATAGTAACCAAGGATCATAATGTCTATAATTCAAATACATACATTTTGTTTAGTCACCAGTGAACATACAAGTGTCATCTGAGGGTTCGTATGATAATCTTATCAGGCTGTGTATTCATGAGGGAGCTTTGGGAGGCATTGAACTCTTCAGACATCAATTTCCTATCAGCCCCACTGTAAGCCAGCACGGTTTTCTAAAGCAACCAAATGAAATCGAACAATTCTGAATGACTTTGGTGTTTGTTTATTTCATTGTAAAGAAATTTAGGATAACTGGTGGAATTCCCCTTTAAAGGAGCGACTCAGCTAGCTGCACAGCTGTACACAACTATCCCCATTGCCCCAAATGTAGCTGATCAGCCAAGACATGTTTGCTGCCTGAAGTTTGCCTCCTTAGTTTTGCAGGGGGCTATGAGTGTACTGTAACCTGTAAATCATGGTCTCTCAGAGCCTTTAAGGATGGCCTCAGGCTTGCAGCTCCACTGCACCACGAAAGAAGCAAAACGTGGACCTCAGGGACAGTTAGGGTAATGGGGACAACCGTGGGCGTGAACTTTAAATAAGAATAACTGCCTGAATGCTGATGGAACTGATGTGCCCACAGTCATTTCCCTTCACTTGTAACTGTGCCAAACCAGCATTGAACTAAGGCATAATTAACCACAGAAAGATTCACAAACAGCCCAGTACCCTGCTTCGATTACGTTTATCAACTGTTTCTCAGGACTCAGTGTCAGTGTCTGCTTGACCATTGCCTATGTTGACCAACCAGCTGTTACAATTAAAGGGGAACTCCACTGATGTTTCTAAATTCCTACATAATTAAATAGCCAAGCTGTAAAAAAGTCAGAATGGTGTTAAACGCTCTAGACTAACTAACTGCGCAGTCAGCACTGCTCACAGAAGTGGTGGTGGGAGGCAGACACCTCTAAAGAGGAGAATTTCTTTAACGCTGCTTTACAAAAAGTTATTGCTTGAAATGTGTACAGATAATCTAGAGATCAGATTTGCATGCTAGTGTAAAATAGACCCTACTATTGTACTATTTTGCATCATGACATATAAAAACTCAGGTAATAAATGTGGAGTAACTAGTCCGTTTGTATAATACACAGTCTAGTCACATTATTATGACCACCAGCTAATATTCACAGTAACTGCTGTGTGCAGCACGGACTAGACAGACTGACTGTGACTCAGTAGGTAGGTTGTCACAGGTATCTGGAGCCATGCTGACCATAGTGCATCCCACATCTGCTGGGGGGTGTGTGGAGGACGATCCATAGTGTGAACATGACGTTTAAGGTGGTCCCACAGATGCTCATTTAAGTTCAATTCTGGGGAATAAGGGAGGCAGGGTAGTACTTGGAAGTCTTGGCCATGCTCTTCCAACAAGTCTTAGACATTTCTAGCCATGTGACATGTTGCATTGTCTTGTTCCCATCTGCCCCAAGGAAGCATGTGTGGGTGTACTTGACCTGCAAGGACAGATTCATAACATACACAATTCGGTTGAGAGTGCCTTCCACATGGATGAGTGGGCCCAGCGAATGCCCAGGAAAATGTGACCTCCTTCATGAGTAGCCTGCTGCCGCCATCGAAAGTATGAAGTAGTGGTCACAATATTGTTAGTCGAGTATGTAAATTAAGTTTCGATATTTGGCATTGTAAACATTGCAGCGGGTTATATCCATGTAAAGAAATTCGAGGAGTCTGTACCCTGAACTACTACACATCACACCACTGTTAATGACTTTGTTCATCTCTGAAATTTTGAAAATCTGGTGGACTTCTCCTTTACTCCTGGAAAGCGTGTAGCGAGTCTGGCTGCTGCATGCCTTAGCCTTCGCTATGCATGATTCCTCCTTACTCCTCTGCTGCATGTGAGCCCCCCATACATGGCCTCCTGCTTTCCTGTTAAGACGTGGGGCCGAGCCTACAGCTCAGGAAGTACACTACTGATTCTCTGGAGATACTGTTATAATAGCAGGCAGCGTTCGCTGAGTTCGGTCCGGTGTAAAACAGGAACGTCAATAAAAGAGAAAACCTCATTAAATCCCAGATCTTGGCAGGCAGACATGGAAGTTTTCCGTAGCTTCTGACTTACGTGCCCATTCCTAGAAAAACACCACAAAGCAAATTCAGGTGCTGTGATCCAATGGTTTTGGTGTAGGTTTAGGATTTGGGTGACCAAAGCTCTGTGACAAACAGCTGCATCTGAATTCACATACTTCTACTCTGAGTAGCATGCCAGAATATTCTCCGGTAAGACCTGTAGGATTCATGATTTAATACAGGAAATCAGATACTGTACTACATCTGGCCAAATCCCCGGTGCATGAACACCGGATGCTTCTTAATCCTATTAATTCCAGTGGTACAGAATTCCATGGCTTCTGAGAGAGGTTATAACTCAGGATTCAGCAGACAGTGTTAGTAACAGAACAACCTGATTATTATTCTTCATTTATGTTTTAAATTGTACATTAAAGTTTGACAGAAATGAAACATTTGGAGATTGCAGGGCTAGCTAGCCCGGCAGCATTGCAAAGATGGCTGCCGAGTGCTCAGACTTTCCTGTAAGGACTGTGAAGCTGTTCTTAGCATCTGAACTTCTAAAAGTAGAAATGCCACATAGACAAAACCAAAAGACCTTCTTCCTAACATTCTCAAATTCCTACTAACTATTTGCTCCATTTATGAGCTCAAAAACGATCATGGTTATCAAACATTAGCTAGTTCTGTGCTAGCTACAATATAACATTAACTAGCTGGGTTGTTAAGCAGCCAGCTGATAGTAATTGTTCACTGTGCGTTAATTAGCTAGCTAATTTGTGGGTCTAACGTTTAATTTTTGGAGGGAAGCATGTGTCCAGGGTGCTTCCTGCCTTCTGCCTAAGGAGAACAAGGATAGACTCCAGTTCCCTCTAGTCCAGAAGGATAAAGCAAATCAAACCAAATCAAAATCAAATCAAGGCTTATTTGTCACATACATAGTCATACATGGTACAACCGGCAGTGAAATGCTTTTGTGACTGCCCAGCCAACTATTATTAGATAAGATAAATGAAATAGAGTAAAATATAAAAGAGTACAAAATGTAAAAATAAATAAAAGTATAAAGTAGAGTGTAGGAAGATGAATGAATGAATGAATCAGAATTCAAGCGTTTATTGTCCTATGCCCTGGGAAACATTGCACGACATTCGTACAGATAGTTTAGAGATCAGATTTGCGTGCTGGTGTCAAGCAATATAGTCCCCAATGAAAACTTATCTTTGCAAATCTTCTACTGTTTTGCATCATGACATAAATCTATCGAGATGAGTGTAGAGTAACCAGTCACTTTGTATAATACACAGTTGAGTTACATTATTGTGACCCTGAGCTAATATTGTCACAGGTATCTGGGGACTGGAATTCCATAAGGGTGCCTGGTAGACATCAGCGTTACTGTACTGAAGTTTATGGCCTGGACTGAACTCTAGCCACTGAGGTTCACCACTGAAGGAATAGACTGCTCCTACCTTACTCTGAGATGCTATAATGAAATCATATGAAGCAGTATTTGGTCTTACCAGATTTTCTAAATCATGAAAAGAGTTAACAGGTTGTGAGAAAACCTCCACAGATCCATGTCCCACATAATGAATTTGTTTTCCTAGCATGGTAGGAATGGGAATGGATCTCCCAAACCAAGATCCATTTTTAACAGTGTATACTGTTGGAAAGTTGATGGATGCTTATTCTGTGTTTTACAGACCTGTTGGACACCCTAGAGGACATCCTGCCCAATCTCCAGGAGGACAATATCTCGGTATGGGCTATGAAGCAAAAAGTCTCCTACCCTGGGGTCCACTCTCTGCTAGACAAGATAGAGGAGGCCTCCCACGAGCCCACCCCAGCTGAGCTCCGGTCTACCACTTCACTCAAGAATGCCAATCTTTATATCTTCACTTCAGGGACCACCGGTATGTAGTCAGTATTAACAGATCGATAGGCTGTGTGTAACCGGTAAGAACCTTCTGATGTTTGTTCTGTATGTACTGTTGGAGATACATTGACACTGAAGTTCTCAGATCCTCAGACGTTTTTTCTGGCACTGAATTCTTAAAGGGAGATCCTAATCACACGTGAGGTAAAGCAGCCCCACGCTCTGTGCTGTGACTTTGGAAGCTACGGCGGGTTTTAAATCCACACGGCTCTGATTTATCTAGAACTACATACATACATTACAATCCACACTGCTCTTATTTATCTAGAACTACATACACACATTACAATCCACACTGCTCTTATTTATCTAGAACTACATACGAACATTACAATCCACACTGCGTTTATTTAGCTAGAACTACATACACACATTACAATCCACACGGCTCTGATTTATCTAGAACTACATACACACATTACAATCCACACAGCTCTGATTTATCTAGAACTACATACACACATTACAATCCACATGGCTCTTATTTGCCTAGAACTACATACACACATTTCAATCCATATCACGCTTATTTATCTAGAACTACATACACACATTACAATCCACACTGCTCTTATTTATCTAGAACTACATACGAACATTACAATCCACACTGCTCTTATTTACCTAGAACTACATACACACATTACAATCCACACGGCTCTTATTTATCTGGAACTACATAAACACACATCACAATCCACACGGCTCTTATTTACCTAGAACTACATACACACATTACAATCCACACGGCTCTTATTTACCTAGAACTACATACACACATTACAATCCACACTGCTCTTATTTATCTAGAACTACATAAACACACATTACAATCCACACGGCTCTTATTTATCTAGAACTACATACACACATTACAATCCACACGGCTCTTATTTATCTAGAACTACATACACACATTACAATCCACACTGCTCTTATTTATCTAGAACTACATAAACACACATTACAATCCACACGGCTCTTATTTATTTAGAACTACATACACACATTACAATCCACACGGCTCTTATTTATCTAGAACTACATACACACATTACAATCCACACGGCTCTTATTTACCTAGAACTACATACACACATTACAATCCACACGGCTCTTATTTATCTAGAACTACATACACACATTACAATCCACACGGCTCTTATTTATCTAGAACTACATAAACACATTACAATCCACACGGCTCTTATTTACCTAGAACTACATACACACATCACAATCCACACGGCTCTTATTTACCTAGAACTACATACACACATTACAATCCACACGGCTCTTATTTATCTAGAACTACATAAACACATTACAATCCACACTGCTCTTATTTATCTAGAACTACATACACACATTATTTTCCTCCACACGGCGACTTATTTATCTAGAAACTACATACACACACATTACAATCCACACGGCTCTTATTTATCTAGAACTGGAACATAAAACACATTACAATCCACACGGCTCTTATTTATCTAGAACTACATAAACACATTACAATCCACACGGCTCTTATTTATCTAGAACTACATACACACATTACAATCCACATGGCTCTTATTTATCTAGAACTACATACACACATTACAATCCACATGGCTCTTATTTATCTAGAACTACATAAACACACATTACAATCCACACGGCTCTTATTTATCTAGAACTACATACACACATTACAATCCACACTGCTCTTATTTATCTAGAATTACATACACAAATTACAATCCACACGGCTCTTATTTATCTAGAACTACATACACACATTACAATCCACACGGCTCTTATTTATCTAGAACTACATACACACATTACAATCCACACGGCTCTTATTTATCTAGAACTACATAAACACATTACAATCCACACAGCTCTTATTTATCTAGAACTACATACACACATCACAATCCACACGGCTCTTATTTATCTAGAACTACATAAACACATTACAATCCACAAGGCTCTTATTTATCTAGAAATACATAAACACACATCACAATCCACACGGCTCTTATTTATCTAGAACTACATAAACACACATTTACAATCCACCCACACGGCTCTTATTTATTCTAGAAACTACATACACACATTACAATCCACACGGCTCTTATTTATCTGGAACTACATAAACACAGATCACACTACACACGGGTCTTATTTACCTAGAACTACATACACACATTACAATCCACATGGCTCTTATTTATCTAGAACTACATACACACATTACAATCCACATGGCTCTTATTTATCTAGAACTACATAAACACACATTACAATCCACACGGCTCTTATTTATCTAGAACTACATACACACATTACAATCCACACGGCTCTTATTTATCTAGAATTACATACACAAATTACAATCCACACGGCTCTTATTTACCTAGAACTACATACACACATTACAATCCACACGGTTCTTATTTATCTAGAACTACATACACACATTACAATCCACACGGCTCTTATTTATCTAGAACTACATACACACATTACAATCCACACGGCTCTTATTTATCTAGAACTACATACACACATTACAATCCACACAGCTCTTATTTATCTAGAACTACATACACACATTACAATCCACACGGCTCTTATTTATCTAGAACTACATAAACACATTACAATCCACACAGCTCTTATTTATCTAGAACTACATACACACATCACAATCCACACGGCTCTTATTTATCTAGAACTACATAAACACATTACAATCCACATGGCTCTTATTTATCTAGAACTACATAAACACACATCACAATCCACACGGCTCTTATTTATCTAGAACTACATAAACACACATTACAATCCACACGGCTCTTATTTATCTAGAACTACATACACACATTACAATCCACACGGCTCTTATTTATCTGGAACTACATAAACACACATCACAATCCACACGGTTCTTATTTACCTAGAACTACATACACACATTACAATCCACATGGCTCTTATTTATCTAGAACTACATACACACATTACAATCCACATGGCTCTTATTTATCTAGAACTACATAAACACACATTACAATCCACACGGCTCTTATTTATCTAGAACTACATACACACATTACAATCCACACGGCTCTTATTTATCTAGAATTACATACACAAATTACAATCCACACGGCTCTTATTTACCTAGAACTACATACACACATTACAATCCACACGGTTCTTATTTATCTAGAACTACATAAACACACATTACAATCCACACGGCTCTTATTTATCTAGAACTACATACACACATTACAATCCACATGGCTCTTATTTATCTAGAACTACATACACACATTACAATCCACATGGCTCTTATTTATCTAGAACTACATAAACACACATTACAATCCACACTGCTCTTATTTATCTAGAACTACATACACACATTACAATCCACACGGCTCTTATTTATCTAGAACTACATACACACATTACAATCCACACGGCTCTTATTTATCTAGAACTACATAAACACATTACAATCCACACTGCTCTTATTTATCTAGAACTACATAAACACACATTACAATCCACACGGCTCTTATTTATCTAGAACTACATACACACACTAAAATCCACACTGCTCTTATTTATCTAGAACTACACATTACAATCCACACGGCTCTTATTTATCTAGAACTACATACACACATTACAATCCACACTGCTCTTATTTATCTAGAACTACATAAACACACATTACAATCCACACGGCTCTTATTTATCTAGAACTACATAAACACACATTACAATCCACACGGCTCTTATTTATCTAGAACTACATACACACATTACAATCCACACTGCTCTTATTTATCTAGAACTACATACACACATTACAATCCACACTGCTCTTATTTACCTAGAACTACATACACACATTACAATCCACACGGCTCTTATTTATCTAGAACTACATACACACATTACAATCCACACGGCTCTTATTTATCTAGAACTACATACACACATTACAATCCACACAG
The DNA here is from genome assembly GCA_024036415.1 of Prochilodus magdalenae. NCBI lineage: Eukaryota > Metazoa > Chordata > Actinopteri > Characiformes > Prochilodontidae > Prochilodus > Prochilodus magdalenae. The sequence continues at coordinate 101,600 of JAMWET010006528.1, forward strand.
CTCTTATTTATCTAGAACTACATACACACATTACAATCCACACTGCTCTTATTTATCTAGAACTACATACACACATTACAATCCACACGGCTCTTATTTACCTAGAACTACATACACACATTACAATCCACACGGCTCTTATTTACCTAGAACTACATACACACATTACAATCCACACTGCTCTTATTTATCTAGAACTACATACACACACTACAATCCACACTGCTCTTATTTATCTAGAACTACATGCACACATTACAATCCACATGGCTCTTATTTATCTAGAACTACATAAACACACATTACAATCCACACGGCTCGTATTTATCTAGAACTACATACACACATTACAATCCACACTGCTCTTATTTATCTAGAACTACATACACACATTACAATCCACACGGCTCTTATTTATCTAGAACTACATACACACATTACAATCCACACGGCTCTTATTTATCTAGAACTACATAAACACATTACAATCCACACTGCTCTTATTTATCTAGAACTACATAAACACACATTACAATCCACACGGCTCTTATTTATCTAGAACTACATACACACACTAAAATCCACACTGCTCTTATTTATCTAGAACTACACATTACAATCCACACGGCTCTTATTTATCTAGAACTACATACACACATTACAATCCACACTGCTCTTATTTATCTAGAACTACATAAACACACATTACAATCCTCCTACAATCCTCTAGAAGTGTGTATGTAGTTCTAGATAAATAAGAGCAGTGTGGATTGTAGTGTGTAGTTCTAGATAAATAAGAGCAGTGTGGATTTTAGTGTGTGTATGTAGTTCTAGATAAATTAGAGCAGTGTGGATTCTACTGTGTGTATGTAGTTCTAGATAAATAAGAGCCGTGTGGATTGTAATGTGTGCATGTGGCTCTAGATAGAGAGCAGTAGAGCAGGAGTAGAACAGTCAGGCAGGACTGTAATTTGCAGGTCTAGTTCTAAGACTTGACCAAGAACAAAACACATGTAGCCCAGCAGGGCCTACTTGACTACCCTGGCTTGAATCCTGAGGGAGCGGTATGTCATTGGTTCAGACGTTCTTCACTCTCAGGCATCTAACCCAGTGACCCCAGGGACATAGTGTCGTTGACCTGCTTCATACCTGTGGAGGGAATTATGAGAACGATGAACCTGATACTGGGTATTGTTCCATGTTCTGAAGAATTCTGTGGAAGGTCATTCTTTCAGCATATCATACCTAACAGAAACAGGTTCAGGAGAACTTTGGAAAAGGTATGTATTTAAGCTCCCGTTAGTTTTGTATCATAGCATCGGATAACCAGCGGACAGGGATTTGAAGACGTGAAGTCCTGAAGACAGAATAAAAGTGTTCGTTGATCTTGAGATTAGGTGTCCATCTGTCCATCGTTGTGGATGTGGTCTGCTTGACTATCTTGACTGATGAGACTCTTGGGTGGCGGTCTGGCACCGCTGTTCACAGCATGCCCAATCCTTCTTGCCAGTGTTCTTCACGTCGATCCCACTCGCATTCTTATCTCATCTTCCCATCTCCATAGAGGCCTTCCGAGTGTACCACTCACACTCCTTGTTGAGCTTGTTCTTCATATACTCCACCCCTTCCCCTGATCACCTGGTTCCAGATGTGCTTTTGCATCATACACTCCTAGCATACACCTCTCCATGGCCCCCTGTTTCTCCCACTTCATCGTTGCCCAGGTCTCACTTTTGTACAGCATCACAGGCAAGACGAGGGCGGCATGCCCAGCTTTGCCTTTAGCACATCCCTGTTCAAGTTGAATGTCATCATATCATATCCCAAGTTCACCTCTTTGCTGTGATGTCATCTACAGTGGCTTCCAGTATTCCAAAAGTAATGGGAAATGCTGAGCTGTTGGTTGTGGTGCCATTTAGAAATTGAACTGTGACCAGAGTCACCGATACCTTTCTGAGGGCGCCCAGTGCCATTTCTGTGCAAACTCTACTTCCTGCTTTGAGGGCATATCTTACCGTCCAGAATCGACTTTCTCAGCATTCCTGCACAGCGCAGAGGGATTGCCACAGACCTCGTTATGAAGGTGTACTATTATAAAGCAGCATGTTAAATTTCATAGCTATTAAACGGCAGCTAATCCTGCAGATAATAAACGGTAGATGTTTTTAATTTTTCACATTTGAGCTCATTAGAAGACCGATGCCTCATGTTGAATGTGCTCATCCACGAGCACATCACTGGTAGGATACGATTGTTCCCGAGTTCAGCTCAGTGCAGTGCCACGCCCCTTTACCACTTGGGTCGCGGGTTCCACAGTTCCAGACCAGAGACTTTTACCAGTTTTATTTTGCGGTGGAAAAGTGCAGCTGGTTTGAGATTTTGGCACCTCCATGTTGGTGGAATAGCTCACCGAGTGCCCCTGAAACACTTGAGCTTTAAAGCGGGTTGAAGTGTGCTTGTAATGCTTCTCGTTCTGACGGAAAGCCGTTCACTCCCCCGAGTGTGATCTATCATCCACATGTCTACCTCTGTGAAGGGGAGTCTGGTGCATGTCCCTTTATTAAAAGCAGTGGTTTCAAAATCAGCAGTTGCCTTAAGGCTGAGCGTTTACTGTAAGTGGTGCAAGGATGCACATGATGATGCAATCGATGCAAAATGATGCCATTGTTGCAGCTCTGAAGTCACGTAATGTGACAGCACATGGCCCACATGTCTGAATTTGCCCAACCTGATTGAATTTGAACAGAGGTTAGTTTAGGAGGTTCTTCTCTACAGGTGTATATGATAGCTCCGTCATATCTTTGTGTGGGCGAGGGTGGTGGGTGGTCCTTGGTGGTAATACGCCGTGATAAGTTTCATTCTCAACACATTCCCTACCGGTACAGCCCTAGCAGTGTGCACTGCTCAGTGTACCGCAACAGCAAAGCCAAGCAGCTTCCTCCCCATAGGAAAAGAATAGAGTCTCGAGTGCAAAGTGTTTCTATCATTCATCATCCGAATGCCTACTGGTCGATGCCAACTGGTCGATGCCAACTAGTCTGAAGCTGTTCTAGGGTTAAAAAACACAACTCGTTCATAGAATTGTTATAAAAGAAGAAGAAAATCTTTGAAATTATTTTCTATGAATTTTTTATGAAATTTGAATAATTAATATTTATATATATATTTTTTATATTTTTTTATTTAAGTATGAAGCAAGAAAAAACACATTTTAAAAAGATTCATCACCTGGTTTAAAACCAGATTCGTCCCATGGTTGCTTTTTTCTCAATGCAAGATTACTGGCCTCAAACCCCCACCCTGGATCAACAGCGCTAGCAGTGGGCGGTACTTTGGGGTGTCTTTACAACATTTGTTTGCAACATGATCCTGTCCTTGACCTACATGTCTACCTATTTGAAATCGGTTTGAAGAGACAAACAGTTAACAAACAGTGTCTAAAGTCGAGCTCTTCCCTTCCTGCATCATATAAGGGGTCACCCTGAAATAATACCTATCAGTGAACCAGTGGGTTTCATCTTTCAACAGCACACCATGTTCTTTAAACAGTTTGCCTAGTAAATAGAGTGGGCATCTCTTCGCGTTCTGGAGAAACGGCACAGTGCCTGCTTGTCCGAGAGTAGATTCCACACACGGGCCTGGGAGCTCATGTGATCTAAACTACATCTGGAGAAAGGACTCATTCATAAGAGTAGGTCCTGCTCCTGGCTCAGTAACTGGGTCTGAAATTGGAATTCCCATGTCCTCTTTCTGAGTGATAGGTATTTATAGTTGCAAGCGAACTCTTCCTGGGAGTGATTACGAGATGCATGATAACTGCCAGATTTCGGCTCCTGGAGCGTGCAATGGATGCTTGGTTATGACAGAATGCACTCCCAGTTTGGAGGATTTGCATGCAGCACCACCCAGTTGTATAACTCATACAGTTCCCTGAGATTTTCTTCTTAGCAGCCTCATGCGTCATGAACAACATCGAGTCAATAAATCTATAAATGAATGAATTTAATCAGCTTCATTTTTACAGATACTCTGTTATGAGGCTAACTACGCCGCTGGCTTGCTACATTTACATTACATTTATGGCATTTAGCTGACGCTCTTATCCAGAGCGACTTACAAGTTTAATCATATTACAGGTAGGCCAGTGTAGTGTTAGGAGTCTTGCCCAAGGACTCTTATTGGTGTAGCCCAGCATAGACACCCAGTCTAACCCCAGTGTCCCACATGGAACAGTAGCTTCCTGGATGGGTAGTGGTGTTACCCACTTTGCTACACCAACCACACTACATTGCTTACTAGTTGTGTTTAGCTGCTAGTGGGAAATGAGGGCGAAAGGGGAGGGGTGAGAAAGCCCTGCTGTGAGAACAGTTAACCCTCTCCACAAAGACAGCCGGGCAGATATAATGGGCAACATGACTGCAGCATTCCTCAAATGTAAACATCATTTATAAATGCAACATTAAAAAAAAGAACATTTTAACACATTAATATCATATTACACGTTCCAACCAAAAACACTCGTCTTCAATAGAATAGTTGCTCAAATAGACTGAAATTTGGTAGGTAGGTTTGAAATCATGAGACGTGCAAATGATTCAGGTTTCAGAATGGCTGCGGGTCATTTTCAGTGACGAGTCCTGCGTTTGTCCTGGTGGAGACGACCAGCAAATCCTTGTGTGGAGGAAACGTTGCCACACATCACGTGTCCAGAGGACCTGATGTTACTCCACCTCCACCCCTACCACAAAATCTGCAGGAGCTGTGTGAGAATGTTCAGGCTGCAAGGGCACCATTAGGAACCTCTACAACTCCATTCTGCGACATGCACCTTAGCAAACATTTCAGCCTAACGCCACACTGAGAGACACTACTTCTGTACTACTTCTGCTCAAATATCTCCCATATCAGTCTAAATTTATCATCATTTATTGTTCCTGGTAACCTTTATCTTCCTTCCCAGTAGCTCTGCAGTCCCACACTTCCTTCTGGGTGCAGCTATTCCTTGATGATGAGTGTGTATTCCATCAGTTTTGCTGAAGAAATGTCCATAGTCTAATGCAGGGATCACCATAAAAGATGGACATTGCATTTTATGGCTGCTGTAAAGAGGGGCCAATGTTGCAGTTATGGTTTAGCATATTAGGATGAATTCACCATTTCAAAGCAAGCATGCTGTCTTATAAGACTGTATTGTTTTAATACATTCCTAACCTACTAATGTATGCATGCATCTTTGGCCTTGACAAAGCCCTTCTGTGGGGCCCATCTGGAATGTCTGTTGTAGGCTCACGTCCTCGGACGTCATGAATCTTGAGGGGCCACAAGCTGCAGTTGAATGTTGTATGCACTGACCCTCTAGTAGAGTTAGTTATTCATTCAGGCCCTGGCTTGTTTTGGGCCCCACATTGTGATGATTTAGAAGTTGATCAACTTGGAATTTTAGTTTAGCACTGAAGCCTGGTGGCTAATGTAGCTAACAAGAAATGGTAGCTTTTGGCTAAAACTCATTTTGGGTTAAGAGGAACACTGTGTACATACTGATTGCATTTTCACTGAGCTGTTTATTTAAAGCTACACTATAAACGTTTTGGCAAATTTGGCGACCTCTGTGGCGAAAACATGTAAATGCATGCAACATTGATGAGTGCAAATGTGTTAAAAGAGAGTTCAAAGAGAGGTCAGTCAAAACTTGGTGAAAGTTGTGTCTTCTGAGGACATATTACGTGGGGTGTGTGGTGGTACAATGCAGTGAACGTCTCTTCCATGTGTGGAATATGGCTCTCAAAGCAGATGATAATGATTGGCTAAAAGGAGTGACTGCATTTGGGCGTGCCAAAGGCCATAGTGTGAAGGAAGTAGCTGGATTTGCAGGTGTATGGAAGCGTATGGTCAAACAGGTCTACAAGCAGTGGTTAAAATCCCAGTCCACAGGAAACTCTCCTCAGAATTGTGTCAGGGAAGGCATCCACCAAATCTGGCCCAGCTGCACACATTTTTTGTTTTTCAACATTCCAGCTCGTTATTACTGCTCGTGGTGGTATTAGATGCAAATCCCTGCAACTTGCATAGTGTAGCTTTAAGCATTAATGATAAAGCACATGATGCCATCATGCCTGAGAAACTGTCAACTGACTGGTTCGTTATTTTTCCCTGCAGGCTTACCCAAGGCTGCCGTGATCACTCACCTGCAGTCTCTGAAGGCATCAGGTGGCTTCTGGGCCTACGGCGGCACATCCGAGGATGTGATCTACACACCGCTGCCTCTCTACCACAGCGCTGCCTCTCTCATAGGCATTGGAGGCACCATAGAGTTGGGTAATGCAGTCTTTAAATGGCACACGAGTGATTGCTCTTCCTATCTCAGCATCTTCTGCTTCATGTAATAACCTTATAAGGGCCACAGTTCACAAAAGGGTCTGATAATGTACACGGCTACAGAAGACAGATTGGAGCCCATATTCTGGCTGTTTTGGAGTTATGTAATCTATAGGCGTTTAGTGTTTTAAGCAGGAACTACGGAATGTTATTTCAGCCTAAAGTCATCAGCTTGCTCCTGAACTTCATCCATGACATTAAATAGTCCTCAATGACTTAAATAGCTGAAACCTGTGTTTAACATTCCTCTACATTCTAAGTTCTAAGTTCTGGCTCATATCTGCCCAAAGTCAGTACTGGGTTTTCCTGTGCTGACATTATGCTATTTGCCTAATGCATGATGTGTGACTGTAATCAGGCGCGTTACATGTGATGGTAAGCATGCATATGCTGATTTTCAGCTATTTAGACCTGCTTATGAAGTTATACAAGTAACTTTACATTGAGAAGATAGCAGCTTGTGTCTTAGAGGGGATTTCCACTGAGGTTTTAAAATGTATGGATAATTCGATCACTGACATGTGAAGTGGTGTATCATGGAGAAACTTATTGACACAGATTTCTTTACACTGGCAATGATAAAAACCTTAGGGTATGATGTCTACAGTGCAAATATGGCCATTTTATTGGAAACCTTAAATAATATATAGTGGTCAATTAAGTAGTGAATCTGAAATCTGAAAATCTTATCTTTTTTTTAGGCACTTTTTGCCTATTAGCAATGCCTGTACTTTGATGGCGTTAAAGGGTTTTAAATTAGACATTTTAGGCCAGAATTGTATTTAGAATCAGAATCAGAATCTCTTTATTTCACCTAGTATGTCACACATAGAAGGAATTGGTGAGAGCAACACATATGACAAGTAACAAAAGCAAGTAACAAAAACACAGAACACAGATTACACTAAACAATAAATAGGGTAGGGGATAAATTAAAAAAGTAAAAAGTGCTAAAGGTAATAAAGAGCTGAAGAAGCTGAGAGATGTGAAACAGATTTAGTTGAAAAATATTATATATAGAAAGTTACAGATGACCTGAATATTTACAGAAAGAGAACATCTGTACAGGTGTGCAAATGGTCATAGTGCAAATAGGCAGGGTGCAAATAGCTGTTCAGTCTGATTGGTACAGTTCAGTTGAATGTTTAAGGTTTACAGTGGGAGGTGTCCACTGTGGTTGAGGAGCGCTACAGCTCTGGGGAAGAAGCTGTTAGCATGACGTGTTGTGCTGGTTTTGATGGACCGCAGTCTTCTACCAGAGGGGAGTGTCTGGAAGAGGTGTCCAGGATGTGAGGGGTCAGATGTCATTTTGCCAGCACGCTTCCTCACCCTGCTGGTGTAGATCTGCTGAAGTGATGGCAGGTTCCATCCAATGATCCTCTCTGCGGTCCTGATGATGCGCTGGAGTTTGGTTCTTTCTTGTGAGGTGGAGGAACCAAACCAAATTTAAAAGCTGTGTCTCTGGCCTCGTGCAGTGCATTGATAACTATGATCACTATAATCTGATAAGTGTTTTCTGTGGTAAAACTTTTATATCAAATATATTAATAGTTTTGGACCATTTTGCTTTAATGACACACATTAGAATGTGTTCTAGCCACTCTGCATATTTCCACAATGTGGCTGAACTTTTCATGCCTGCAGCTTTGTGTTGAGGGTTGCGACTTTCCCGGGCTGGCCAGTTGGGTGTCACGGGAACTTACCCATACCTATCCAATCAGGGACCAGTCTCCTCCTTTATAATGTCTGCTTCACATCAAACCACCTTTTAATGCCAGTGTTTACATCTTCACCGTTTCATTATGCAGATTTGTTGTTGTTATTACTGTAGAAGTAAATGGTAAAGCCATGCAGAGAGGTTCGATGAAAAAAAGCTGGGTTCTGGAGAACCAACCAAGTCCGAATCATTCACAGTGATGATGATAGGGCTCCTAAAGCACGTCCTGCTACTGAAAGATTCCTCACTGAAAGCTATTACATGAAGTAGTCTGAGATTCAGCCTGATGTGGGAAACCTTGTTTCACAATAGTCTTGAAATGTTTTTATATTTTACATTTTTAAAACCTCTTTAATGCAGAGGACTATATGCAGGGCGCTGTAGAGTGAAATAGGACCCAGGGAGAACAGAAGACATGGTTATTATCACCGCAGTGTAAAGACATTTTAGCCGGTATGTTTCTCTACAATGAACCATCACTGACCTACTCTGATTTACGTTGTTAACACCTCACTGGCTAAAATTATGCAGAAAATGTGGAAAGTTTATTTAAAGTTCATCTTGAATTTTGTATGGTGTAAAGCAAGTTGTGAACTTTGACCTGGATTGTACCTGTACCTGGATTTTTGGGCACTGACAAAGTTTTTCCAGTGTCTACCAATCTCAATAACACGAACACAAAGTTCATTCCCAGGTCTTGCGTGCTGAATGTGAGAAATGCTGAGTGAGTTTCATGTCTAAACTGGTCAAATTAACCGCAGCTACCTTAGTTTGACCGAGGGTTGATGCTTCAGTTGGTGAAACATAGTGATACCTCCAGAGGCTAAAATATTATTCAGATTTTCAGAAACAGCGTAGCGTGTGCCCGCCTGTCTAGTATGCCATTACGCATTTAGATAATTGGGATAACAATATAATTAAACACATGTACGTCTGGAGTGCGGTCTACAGTGCAGCTTTTGCATTTTTGTTCAGGGCGCCCTTTCCATTTCTGCCTGCCGGTATGTGTGAACTCTTGCCCCTTCTCCACCTGTCTTAGATACATACTGGAACTGCTCTGTTCCCTGCTCTGTGGAAGTCTGGAAGTAGCTACCATATGTCGGGAGATACTGAGCACTATCTGCTGAATGATTAACAGACCTGTAACGTATAGCCTATTCGCCTTGTGTACATATTACATAATCTATAGTTATCTCCAGCTGCTAGTAAAAATCTGTCTGACCGACAGTGAACTCCCCAGCCATCTAGGCCAATGACTTAGAGTCCAGTGCAGTTTGTCCGAGCCCCACATGTGACGCTGCTGCATGTTGCATCAAAATGTATTTATTTATGTGGCGTAGTCGTCAGGACAAGGTTACAGTTCATTCCAGCCTATCTAGGAGACTCTGTGCAGGCCAGCTGACATTCCGAGAAACTCTTTCACCACAGTTAGCGTGGACAAATGCGTGCGCTCAAGTGACCCTCTGTGCCAGATTTAATCTCAGCAAGACCATTCAGTAGAAACCAGATCAGCCTGCTAGAAGTGTTACAAACTGCAACTCAGTGGGCTTCACTGCATCTATTAGGGAGTCCATTATTGTGGTTATAAAAAGCAGTGCGAGAGCTGAATTCTAAAGGCTGCTGGCTCTCAGTATGTATTTGTTGATTGTCAGGGCTAGGGACTGACGATATGAGGAGAAGGCTAAACTGTGATGTTGTTTTAGAAATATAAGAAAATCAATAGGTACCCTGATGAACTATGGACAAAATTAGCCCTCTAGCAATGGATAAGATGTCTTTAGAGGTATTTCAGTGCAGTATTCCAGTTAAGGCAGCATGGTACAGACAAATTGCCATACTGCAGTTGTATACCCTTTATATACCCTTTATATAAGTTATATATTCCCTTTATTTTTACTGTGTATTACATTTATTACATAGTCAAACAAGCTATTAAGTTATTGACCTATCAGAGAGCCTGTGTGTAGTAGAGAGCCTAATTACTGTTTTAAGCACGTATTTAAAATCACTTGTAATTGTGACAAAACATCGTACATAGTTTATACCCAATAACACATGTACTACATCTACACTGTATGGCCAAAAGTTTGTGGACACTGCTCATCCAATGCTAGAGTAGAGAGTACTCCACTGAGAAGACTGGAAGGTTGCAGTGAGGATTTGATTGAATATGGCCATAAGAGGATTAGTGAGGTCAGGTACAGATGTTGGATGGTTAGGTGTGGATCTCACAAACGTCACTTCTACTTATCCCAGGAGTACTGAACTCTATCACTCCATAGAATGCAGTTCCGCTGCTCCAGCAGCAGAACTGGGCTTTATAGCTGTCCAATCCTTGCTTGGCATTGGACATGTGTGGCTGCTCCAGAGTGTCCCCTTCTGTTGGTTATGTTTTTTTGTGTGGAGATATTAGGTGTGTGTGTTTGTGAAGTCCTGTGTCAGCAGTGGGTTTACCTTAATGTAGCTGAATTCACTAATAAGTGAGGCTGTCCACAAACTTTTGGACATATAGTTTATCTCCACTTGCTGCACAACCAGGAAGCCGACTGGCTGTTTTTACTGAAAGTCACAACTGTCCCCATAGACACATACCTAGTTAAGATTGTGAGGACATGTCTCCTCCTTTATATAGTCACTGATTTACCTCAAACCACTGTGAGTGTCTTTGTTTACATTTTAACCATTAATTCTGCATTATTGTTTTTCTTAGTAAAAGCTGTCACATGAAATCGCTCTAAAATTCTGCCTTCGTCTGAGACCCTTTTTTTGAAATTCACCCATTCAGGTCCTGCTATATGGAGGACCGAATCCGCCAAAATAAAAAAATAAAAAATAAATAAATAAAACACTACTTAAATTAAAATGGTAAAGAAATAATGATGGTAAATCTAAAAATAAATAAATAAGCGTAGAAATAAGTATATCAATAAATAAAAAACTTAAATAAATGTGTAATGTTTATTTATTTAGTTATTTTGTTACTTAATGAACATTTTTATTTTAAATGAATGTATTTACCTAATTATTTATTAATAAATTCATTTATTTATTTATTTTTGTTTTTCCTTACCCTTATGGTAATAAAGGGGCTGTCAATCCATGACGTCAGTGTGTCTTAACATTCCTATTGGTTGATCGACAGCAGATTCCGTAGATCGATTGTCTTGCTTCATCAGCAGTAACTATGAACACCACGGTGCACTAATGTCTGCTTACAGGCAACAGGTAGCAAGAGACCTGAGACTCTTATCTGACCCTGCTGAAAATGCAGGTGCAGATTATTTACTCTTTCGAGTGGAGGCTGTGGCTGACAGTTTGTTCCATTATGCTACATCTTCTGATACAGAGATCGACCCCATAGTGTTCACAAATTTCATCGTCTTTCCCTGCTAAATTCAGATCATGCAACACCTGGAAGCTGCCTCTCTGAGCAGATCCAACACCGACCTGCGCCCCGATATTTGTCCTCTCGGAGTCTTTCACCCGAACGCATAGCCAAGCTACATAGCTCTGCTCGAAATCAACTCCTGTCGTTCTGCACTTGATTGCTAAGCCTAAACATGAAAAACACACCTCCTCATTATCATACGAAAGAAGAAAAACAGAAATAAATAAATTAGTTAATTAATAATAAAAAAAATAATTAAATGTATAATAAAATTATATTTTATGTAAAAATAATATGTATTAAATAAATAGATTTTAAAATTACCATGTTTAAATAATATATGCAGAAAATATATATAAAGGGAGACATTAATAAAACATTAAAACAGTACAAGAATATATAAAATGAGGACTATATAAATGCAAGAAAAAGAAATAAGCGTATAAATAAAATCAAAGCAAGCAATATATACAAATTCTAGTTATTTTTATTTAAATGTTAATTTTATTTAGTCTTTTATTTATTTATTTATTTATTTATATTTATTTATTTATTTTGGCAGATCCGGTCCTCCATACTGCTAGGCCAAAATCAAGCTCGACTCTTGTCTTATCTAAAAACATCCACAGTTGTTACAGTCCATCCTTCCACTGTGAGTCTGGTAGGAAGTGGAGCTGTCAAGAAGCCCTTTCGAAAAAAAAAAAGGAGATTGATAAGGAAGACAATCTGCAACTCAAAGAAGCTGCTGGTGTTCTCAGAACAACGGATAGTCAAGCGATAGTCAACCCCAGCATCCAGACCTTAACATTACAGTATGTGTTTGGGGTTACTGGGATCATCAGAAGCAAAAAATCAGCTTCCAAGACTGAACTGTAGAACAGTATCCCTGCAGACTTCCAACATCTTTGTAAAAGAATGGAAGCTGGAATGAAGGCTGCATGTGGACACACTTCCTGCTGACGTTGTTGATATTTGGTTGTTGAGGCGACTGTGTAATTATCCTAAATGGGTGTACTCTACCTTCCAGTCAAAAACACATTAGTGGATCTTTCCTATGAAGCCGCTGTTAAATATAGGCCTGCATTATATTTTCCAAAGGTACTTGGATCCTCTTCAAGCTGTGATTCATCCATACACCCAAAGAACACCTGTGATTGGACGGAATGCCAACACCACAAACTATTCAGCTAATGTACATATTGTATTTGTCTGCCATTTCAGTGTCGTGAATTGCAATGACGACAATCAACAAACAAAACGCTGATGTCCATTGATGTCTGAGGCGTATAGAGTACATGCTGAAACTGTTCTGATTGGTCTTCGTGTTGGTACAGATGCTACTCCCCATCTAGGCCATAAACACATCGGCTATAATCTTACCTTAGGGTGTTGCTCTGGTGCAGAGAGCAAAGGTTACAGCACCTTGTCTGTTACTGTGCTATAAAATGGAACTAAATATTTTAGTTTGATAGATATGAATTTTACAAGCGTGTTGTTTCAGAAAGCGTAGCACTGCATGATCTGCATGACATCTAGAGCAATGTGAAGATAAATGTATTGTCCAGTGTGTCATTTTAACCCCACATCTGGTGATATTACTGGCAAAGACCAAAATGCTTATTGAGAATTGTCTGTCTAGACATATAACTAGATCCGAGGAGCAATATGACGATATCAATCGTTATCCTGATTGTATCACAGTCTGCTTTTCTGAATATGTATGTGGATATTGTCAGTATCTGTAGAACACTGACCATCTGCATGTTTCATTATAAAGAGACCAGAATTAATCCCATTAACTGTAGCACAGTATCCCAAACACTGATAGAAAATCATTGTGTTCATAGGTTTGATAGTAGTAGATATTTATTTGTAGCACTGCTGTTTTTTTCTCTGTTCCAATATAATATCCAATATAATAAGCTCACTGGACAAAAAATGAGTCAGCTTGCATCTTTGAGGTGGTAGTATATTCAGGTTCCTGCAGATGGTGCTGCACAAGGAAGGCTGGGTTATAAGTACCTGCGGGGTGTGTGGGATCCATAGATTGAGAAGAGGTGGTACAGTGCAGGGACTGTCTCGTTCCATGTGTGGTGAGAGGCTCCGAAGCAGATGTTACTGATTGGCTACAAGGAGTGGCTGCATGTGGGTGTGGCCAAAGACCATAGTGTGAAGGAAGTAGCTGAATCTGCAGGTGTGTGGAAGCGTACGCTTATACGGGTCTACCAGCAGTGGCTAAAATCCCAGTCTACAGGACATTCTCCTCAGAATTGTGCTAGGCATCCATCAAATATGGCCCAACTGCGTAATTCTTTGATACAAGAGTGTCTGAATATTGATGAGGTCTACATCCAGAAACTTCTATGCCAAATTGAATGGCAGCTGTTATTGGTGGTTGTGGAGGTGTTACACTCTATTAGGTACGTTTCAGTCACAGGTGATATACCAGGTGTTATATTGGGACATACTGAAGTATCACAGTGTGGTATTTCTTCCATATCACTCACCTATTGTGTTTGTGTGCCGCAGGTGCAACGTGTGTTTTGAAGAAGAAGTTTTCAGCCTCTCAGTTTTGGAATGACTGTAGAAAGTATGATGTGACGATCTTCCAGTACATCGGGGAGCTGTGCCGTTATCTGTGCAATCAACCCAAGGTAATGGACTGCTTAACGCCTGGATAACGTTTAACTGTACTCATTATAATTCTAACTGCCTGTGAATGAGCAGGCCAGGATTTATACTGTACTACATGCACAGTCATATTTTAACCTATTCATATAGCAAGCTTTTATAATGAACGTGAAATTAGTAAGGTGTAAGAATACCCATTTTACATATACAGATTTTCATATGTTCAGATATTCAGATGTGTTTAGGACTAACCCATCTGGGGGAAATAGCTTTTTGGGATTTTTTTTTACTTAATATTGTGATTGTAATTTAAAGGCAACGACAAGCACATCCTGTTTTTGTACTTGTGGATTTTTGGAATGTAATGAGATAGACTGCCAGAGTCTCATTAGATTTTATTATCGCACTAAACACTTAATATACACCCCTGGGCATAAAAAATGGGCCAAGCCCAAAATGGCACCACATTAAGCTTTTAAATGGTCACATCTCTAAACAAATAGATCAAGTGGATTATTATGAGAAGCTTTTCCCCTTGATTTCTGAAAATAGGGAGGTTATGTGGGTAAGCTTGCTATCTCAGCTTTGTTCCACTGTAAGGGCCAAGGGGATGTTCAGATGTGGATGAAAAAGGTTTATTACCAAATCACAGGACAAAAAGTCAAAAAAGGCCAAATGTCAAACCAGAGATCACAACGAGACGAGATTAGAAAGGCTAGCACTGAATATACAGGTATATATATACATATAAATTTCTGCCTATTTAAGTGTATGTTTAATTAAAATTTCTGCACTTGCAATTTGACAACTTGCACGACTTTACACTTCGAGGTGTAATTTAGTCCTAAATATGATGAATTGTTGAGTGTTAGATGTGTGTATATGAAGCTAGTAATACCCCTGGTCAAATGATATAATCCAGGTGAATTCCTATGAAAAAGGCTAAGACCTGCTCTACAGGATCCAACCTAAATTTGGCATCTTCTGCAAGTCTTAGTACATGATTTCTATTTACTTGCAAAGTTTAAACTGAAAGTTCAGTTCAGCAAATCAACAGTACTTGTGCATACAGTGTGCAGAAGTGGAGGATCTGTTGACTTAGCTCCAGTTAGGAAATCTTCAAAGCATGGAATTTCACCAGGGCACCCAAACAGTTGCGTACGACTGGTCAGAAGAGTAGAGCACGTCTACATGAGACATGAAGCAGCAAACCAGATATGATCTGGTGCAGATATGAACACATGATTGTGAGCATAAGACAGACTTTTTTTAGTACCTGTGTCAAATGCAATAATCCCAAAAAGTGGTTTTGACCACAGATGTTAGCTGTTAGGGAAGACCAAAGCTTGTATCATTAATACAGAGTTTGATTTCTTGATGCTTTATTGAGCTCAATACAGTCTTTAAAAGATGGGTGTGGCTCGATATAGATACCGCCACTAACCTTACTGTCTTACTGTCTGAAGTGATTACACTTAATATAGTGGTGAGCTCTGGAACTCACAGCTGAGACAGCTGAGGTAGAACAGTCCACAGTGGCTTTGAGTTCCTCCAAAAAACTCCCACACTTTTTCACCAAATATCTCAGTGCCTTTACAGACCTGTGATGTCGTTTTATAGACTGCAGAGGTGGTCTGAATCTTACACGAGAGCACATAGTCAGTGAAATGACTGACATCGAATTTACACTGGATGAATTGAAAGAGCAGCAAAATTACATTACAGTTTCTCCTCATGTAGAACTAATCCCGTCTGAACAGGGCTTTAGAAACTCCGAGTTCCTCAAGGTTCTTTGGTCCAATTGCATTGTTCTATTTATATCTGCATGATTAGGACACCAGAGGATCCCAGACTCAGCAATGACTCAGTGCCCTTATGGGAATGCTTTAGGATCAGATATTAACAGCAGGTTTGGTGACAGTTGTGAGGTTGAATTCCCTCTTTGTAATGAACCTTGTTTTTGTTTTTGCTCTGCTTTTCTTCATTCTCAGCACAAGTGAACCGGGTCTAGTAGGATATTACGTAAAGTAACGACAATGGCCTGGCTTGTTCCTCTGCAGCCCAGCATTCTCATTAGCTCCTCATTAATGACACTTTGCTAATGTGATGAGTCATCCGTTACCCGTTACGTGCCGGTGTGCAGAAAGCTGCGAGCTCAGGCTATGATGGCACAGAGCGCACGTATCCCATAATGATACTTCTTCACAGCCGCTGTGGCGTGGGTCACTGCTATTCTTCACGGGAGACTGGCAGAAAGAGGCTTTTGTTGGGTGACCCCTGCTTCCCAGGCAATGTCTATCTCCCTCTCCAGTGTCATTCTCAGCAAGTGAACAAACTCACTGAAAGCTCTTTTTGTCCCTCGGGCTGAACTGCCAAGCCCACTGACAGCACAAACACAGCCCTATTCAGCCGGCTCAGTTTTACCTGGACAGATACCGCAAGTTAAGCGATTACCAACCAACAAGATTTACTGCCATTCATAATACACATATACATACACCCAGCTCAATAAAGCATCCTGATTCTCAGTGTTAGGAATTGTTGGCAGCGGTCTGTCCATTTTTTGACTAATTGGGTAGCAAGTTTGACTTTTCATCATATTTCATTTAAAAAATTATATTTTTGTAATATTTTCACCTCCTTCTCCTTCTTTAAGAATGTATCAATAGTGTGATATAATTGATCAGAATTTTAAGAAAACGTCTTTATTTCAACATATCGTCGCTGTCCAAAGAAAAACAGGTATCTCCAAAATGCCAACTTTACAGGAGAGGCCAAAAACCTCATTTAATTTGAATGGAAGTCAATGGAACCAGACGTCTTTCCAAACAGTTTCTGTTGGTCCAGTATTCATGAAAATTCCACATGGTATAAAGAGCAGCCCATGTGATCGAATGAGGCATAAAAGTAAAAATCAGCAAAAATGGAGATACATGTTTTTCTTTGGCGACGATATGCTGTAAGGCGTACACTAAAGATTAGCACCAGCTGTTCCAGAACCTGCTGATAGCCGTGACAGTTCAAAGGGTTGTAACCGCAATTGATTGTGTTGCCAATCATGCAGTGCTTACATGAGCTGCGCTATGACATTTCAATGCAGGCTGTAAATTAGGCAAAGCCACAATACAGCGTGTACTGCTGTGAACATGCATCCAGCAACATGTTCTGCACCTCACTTACACACAGAAGCTGCATTCACAGCATAGCAGAGGGCAGAGGGGCTGGGCTACATGTAGAGAGGCCTCACAGATAAAATGCTGCGTTTGTTTCTTGATTGACAGCTAAAATTAAATAAATGTGCGCAGCTCATATTTGCAAGGTATGTAAAGTAAAAGTATGCTTGTGGCTCAGATATTTTTGGGTTTGGATTTTTGACTTCTTGATGCTGCAGTTCCAATTAAACGCCTGCAGTGACTAGCTGTTCATTGCGGTGGAGGAATGGTTTGCCCGCTCGTATCTGCATGATTATTTTAATTTGCATTGGAGGTTTTTGAGCACGAACGGCCGAGGTTAAGTTCCTGTCACAGCATGTCAATGGTATTCAAGTTAACCTTAACTGTATTTCCTTTGAGACTTGTCTGTGTGCTTTGGATCGTTGTCCTGCTGCATAACTTGGTTGTGCTTGAGCTTCAGGTCGCAAACTCATGGGCGGACCTTCTCCTTCAGGAGTTTTTGATAGAGAGCAGAACTCATGGTTCTGCCAGATGTAATGCTACGCATGTCCTTCAAAGTTTAACCTTTGACTCATAAGTAAACAGATTATTATCCCAAAAGCCATAGGGGTTTTTGGGTGAATGTGAGACGAGATGCTCAGCAGTGGTTTGCTCTTTGCAACTCTCTCATGGATGCCATTTTTGCCCAGTGTGGAATCATGTACATTGACCTTAACTGAGACAAGTGAGGTCAGCAGTTCATTAGATGTTCATTGGGGTTCTTTAGTTTGCTAGAGTCCTAGAGCCTTAGCAATGGCTCTGTAACCCTTTCCAGGAAGTAGATTACAGTGGCAGTGGCAGATTGTTTCAGATGTGTATTTGAGTCTCTTTAGAAGATGACATCATGTGCTGCTTCACATTGTCAGACAGGTTCTGTTTAAGTGATGGTTGGTGAATGGTTGATTTAGTATAAGTGGGCAGTTATCTTTTTTCTTCCATAGGGCGGTCAGGACTGAACAATGTTTTCCTTTAGCAAAAAAAAAATCAATATTCAAAAACAGTATTTATTTGATGATATAAAACATTAAAGGGTGACAAATATGTAAAAACAGAAAGACCTTAGGAAGGGACAAATACTTTTTCCGAGCACTGTATATTAATAGAGGTGCCAGAGAGGGATTTGTCTATTCTGAATAAAGCATGTCTTTAAAAGTATGCCTTCCCTCTCAGATGTTTTTCTGGCCAAGAAATCAGAAGGCTGTCTCTGGGGCAGGGTAAGATGACCCTTCTTTCCCCCGACTGCTCAGCATGATCCCAGTCATGTGGCTGTCTGTTAGCTGACAAAACAAAATTGGCAGTTAGTACTCTCCTCCAAGCGTGTTGAACTGTTCAGTGACAGTGCTGGCAGAAGTTTACAGATGCAGAGCTTCACATATCTCAGAGAAAGCACATGCTAAACCTCGCCCGCCCAGCTTGGTAGGATCATGTGATAAGGGGAGAACTAGCTCGAGAGTGTGTAATAACCGTGACTAGATTGAGGTGGAGAGGATGTATATATAAGCTCTATAGGCACATTGGCTGAGCAGTGTTCAGTACCATTGCAAAATACTTGTTTCAGATGAGTATTATTCCTATTAATGCAGCAGGCCTTTATTTTATTATAGTCACTTCATGGAATATATATATTACTATTACCATAGTCTATTGGTAACAAATGACGTGATTTGGCTTAATTGTTTAATGCTATATTTATTAATAAGAACTTTACATTCTGATTGATGTTATTTATGGGTGTTTTCATTGTATTGCTTTGGGACCCAACACCAGTACATTACCAGGTGTTCAGATATACTAATAACTTTATGGTGATTCCCTTTAGAATAAGTTGGTGGTGATTTTGCTCTTTAGACTCGCAGTACAGTCTCTTTCGGCTCTATACGTTGCTGATTAGCAGCAGAAACCTCCCCGTTGTGGAGACTGGCGTGGCTCTCCACGGAATGTAAGAGCGCTAAAAGGGAGAAAAAGTGTAAACAAGCTGTTGCACAGAGAGCAGCCCTGTTAAACCCGCAGATTGCTGGAGTGAGTGACTTTGCCTTTGTTAAGCCACACATAGCTCTGCAGGAGTGACTTCTGGCAGGCTGATGAGTGAGTGAAGAATCTGGCATGGTCAGGTTCTACCAAAAACCTGGAAAACCTGGTCTGCTGGCAGAGTGGGATTGCAGAGAGATCAGTTTTAGGCTTCAGGCCTGAGCGTGATTTAGAAGTGACAGGAAAAGAAAAGCATTAAATGAGTGTTTGTAAACAAACAGGGGTAGAAAGAAGCCGGCTTGATGGATGGAGACGTTGAGAAGACAGTTCTTCCTGCAGATAATAGAAGACCATGGGAATGAAGAATGGTTTCAGGCTACAACACATTATAATTAGTTTGGGTTTATGATGAAGCCTACATGTGATGCTGACAGACATGCATGATTCCTTATTCTACATTGTACTGTAAATGTGCCAGTAAGTGAAATGCAGCTCAGAATAGCAGTTTTACATTCATACATGCTTAGCTACCTGTATTTCCGTATACAATCTGATCCTTATCTCCACTGCTGCTGTGATATTCAAGTCAAAGAGGTCAGCTGTATTGAAGGTGAAGGGTTTAGACCCTATGTGATTTTTGAGCCTTTTGAGTACATGTGGCCACCCTAGTTACTGTTGGGGTTGTGATGCTAATAAAGGTGGAATTGCTCCTCTCTTCAGTCTCGATATGGGACAAGATTTGAGAAACTGTCCAGAGTGAAATGTGAAGGGCAAACTAACAACTCTGAAATAAAATTTTAGTTTGCACTGGATCTTGTTATACATGTTGGAGGTGAAGGTGGGCTTACTATTCACCGTCGTGTCTTGCTAATTTTCCGCCCCACCTTAAATGGTGCCGTACTGCAACTAAACAAGCTTCAGGGTTGAATGGGACATTGGATTAAGAAGCTGGTGATTAGGAAGCCAAATGCAGCCATGTACTGCTGATGGTTCTGTTGCTTGGTGAGGGTATGAAAAGTGGCAACATCGTTCACAGCCTTCTCCACACGGTCCATTACTTTCAGTTGTGTTACTCTGGTCATTATATTCAGAACACAAACAGTTATATGTACTAAACTTTCTTATGCAACTATGACAATGTCTGTTGTATGCCACCTACATTTTAATTTTTTCAGAACTTAAATAAATGAGTGTGGTTTGTTAATTTTTCAAAAATAAATAAATAAATAAATAAAATAAAATAGGAGCCTTCATAGGAGTGCTAAAGATATAGGTTATGCTGTATACACACCTAGGTGATATAGGACCCTATAATGAAATGCGGAAACGTTTATATAATAACGCCCTCTAATACCAAAACCTCGGCCCATGACATTTCATAACCAGCAGAAATGCTCCAAAAGGCAAATAAAATCTCTTTGCATTAACATTTTTTACAGCAGTAACGATATGAAGATCAGATGTGTGACTGCTTGATGTCTGTGTGTGTTCACCAGGCGGAGAATGAGAAGGATCATAAGGTGTATATGGGCGTGGGGAACGGCCTTCGGCAGGACGTGTGGAAGGAGTTCCACCAGCGCTTCGGAGAGATCCGAATGTGTGAGCTGTATGGCTCCACAGAGGGAAACCTCTGCTTCATGAACCACATCGGCAAGATAGGAGCAGTTGGTCGCTCCAACTTCTTTTACAAGGTCAGTCTGGAGTGCAGCCATGCAAGTTTCCTTTTCATACCCCTTCATACACACTCATCCTCAGAAGCTAACTAGTTACATGTATATGAATAATAAACCTGATTCTGATTATAACTCTGAGAATAGTTGGACCCAGAAGGAAGTTTCAGATTGCAAAGCTATTGGGGAGGAACATACAGGTTAACATCTTAACAGTCTGTGTGCATGTAGTCCTGCGTCGTGCAGCCGTCTGTCAATGGTGCTGGCATTAACAGGATGACTCATGGAGAGCATCACTGCCACAACTGTGGCTGTTGGGTCAGTCAGGCACAGCGACAAATCCAATCCTGTTCTTTTGATGATGAGTGTACATACGTTTTAAGGTTACCAGGGGTCTTCTAGCAAAAACATAAAGTGTAAAGTACAAAGGAACAATCAATTAGCACTGGTCAAAGACCAGCACTACCAGAAAGTTCAACCACAGACACTTCAAATATTTGAGCTAGATCCTAAATGGAGAATCATTCCTTGGTAAATTAATGACATATGCAAATATGAACAGTCGGAGTAAATAGTCTGCTGCTGTATTATCTAAACAGTAGTACCTGCGTGGTTGATTTTTGTGCTATGAAGAAATCCAGGAGGTTGGATAAAAAGCTTAAGCAGCGCAGTGCATCTGGTGAAATGTGGATTTGAAACATTCACAGTCTGTTTGGTTTTAGAATACGGCAGTAATACTGAAACCATGATGAGTTAGTCTTTAATATCACAACTAAAATTTTACATTCTCTGCTGTTGTATTTGGTAAGAAGCTATGCGGTATCAAAGCACTGTCCTGATTGGACAGCGGTCTACCTGGAGCAGATTAAACGATCTCACTGTGGCAGATTGTCAAAGCCTTGTCTAATCACAGAGCAGAGTCAAATCCTGCTCTCGTAATGCATGATTAATGCTGCCCTCGGTGCTTATGAGACCGCTTAGGAGTACTGGGGTTCAGTTCATTACCTTCTCTTTTGGCACCTATTCTTAGTCAAGCCTTCGTCCAAACCTCCATGACTGACAGCATATCTCACCTTCCTCTCAGGTGTGCAGATTTAGGCCCACCTGTGCCTAATCCCACGAGTTGTACAATAGATTTGGCAGGGCCTGAAGAAGTTGGCAGATCAGTGACTCAAAGAAGTTTTGTCATCTGTATCTATATAGATATATGTGTATATCTATATCTCCATACTGATCCCATAGACACAATGGTTATTTAGCATTAGTGGTCCTGATAACAACAACTACCAACAGTGAAATTGTGGAGGAAAGAAAATGTATACATATATGTGTGTGTATGTATGTATATATGTGTATATATATATATATATATATATATATATATATATATAAACACACACCCCAGGCATCAAATAATGGAAAATCAACATGTAATGACTGATGCCCATCCACAGTGTCTCATTCTAGTTATGTCACCAGAAGCAGAGAATATAATATTATGTTTCATGTTTCGTGTGTCACCTGTACACCTGCCAGTCATAGAGCAGAAATACCCTGTCAGGTTATTCTAATGTTACTTTCAGAAACAACTACACACTTCATCGATAAATAACTTTACAGATCATGTATCATCGAGGTGCTCATTAAAATAAAACCGGGGGGCTGCTTTGCTGTGGGCCTTACTTCAACCCAGGCCTCAGTGCTACTGCCCATCCACCACTCCACCTAAGTTACCTTATTCATTTTTTAAAATATTTGCTGGTGGATTTCAGATTTTGTTGTTTGAGCAGTGTGTTTACAGATATCTGCAGGTAAATTTAAGAATCACATCAGGGAACACAAACTCAAAAAAAAAAAAAAAAAAAAAAAACAGCCGCATTCATTTCCACCACTGTGCTGTAATGTTCCAGTCCTTTATTCTTTTCCATCTCATCTACCAGCGGTTTAAAGATGTGCTTAAAGTGTCTCTTTTTTACTTGACAGTTTTATGACGTAACCTAGACAACTATAAAAAGGTTAACCAATGGCTTAGTAGTTTAAGTGTCTAGTTACGGTTTGGGGCCCCTATATATCATACACTAGATTTATTTATTAGATCAGGACCACAGAACACTGAACAGATCATTATCATCTGTGCGGTTATCGTGTGGACTTCTGCAGAAGCATTTTCAGGATGCTTATAAGAATACTGCCTCTGAGGAAGCTTGTGTAGATTAGTGAGGAACCTTTCTTTAATTCTACAGTGTACCGGGTTCAGGTGTTTCTCTGAGATTTGGTCAACAGTAGGAGTCTTAGAGCATATTCATCTCCTGAGATTATTTCTGACAGGAAAATGCCATATTAATAACCTTGCTCATCAAAAACAGTGTCAAAACTGGGGTGGGGACCACATTAGCGTGCTGAGACAGAGGCGTCCTGACGCATCGTAGCCTAGAGCGTATGAAAACATCTACTGTACCCGGTGAGTAGTTAATGTTCCAGTACAGCAGCTGAACTCCCTCTATAAGGTGGAGTTTGGTGTGTTCTGCCAGTTAGCCTGAACTGTTCGGTGTCCAATAATGTCCCGGCACAGTAAAGAGGTGTCGTGCAGTGTGATCGCTGTTGGTACAAACGATCTCAACATCAAATCTGTCATCTGTAAATAGAATGGACACAAATATCCAGGTCCTATAGAGACCACCTAAGCAGGTTTATTTTAGATCACTTGCTCAAGTTGGTACGGCTGTATGATGTTAAACTGACCTCCATGAGTTGTTAGCAACATTAGCTTTGTAACTACAATGCAAAACTAGCGATTCAAACTGCAGACACCAAATATGGATCAGCTGATCTACTTCATTAGACGTAAAGGGAACATAATGGAAAGTTGATTCTTGGCCAAACCATCACTAATAGACCGCTGTCTTGCCTTGTCTGCCGTACGTGACTATTCGTAATTAAGGGAAAGAATTTAAGCATTGGTTGCATAATATCACACAATTTTACCCAACACGCATACCGCCCATTCGAATACAGATGATAGCGTGCGACTGTGTTGGCCTGGCCTACAAATGTGTCTGAGGAAAACCGTAAAAGAAGGAAGACCCTATGGAGTAGCTGGAATCTGTAGCGTCCGATGATCTGATTTCTTCTTGGAAACTTGCCACAGATAGCCTACCATGAGGTGCTTTCCCATTCCTGGATTAACTCCAGACACAGTGGTACCAAGAACACAGCTATTTAGAGAAATGCTGCCATGGCACATGTGTAAAACATAAATCTCCCTCACACACACTTCACTGTATAAGATGGTCCATCAGACATGTGGAACATGCTGGGGAACTGTGCTATTCGCTTATAGTCAGTGCCTGCATGATGCAGCTTCACTGGTCTCTGTAGTCTATATATATTTTCGAGGTCACTTTATCTGTAGAAGGATTAGAAATTGACCTTGCATGGATTTCCTTTAAAGGTGCAAACCCGGCTGTTATCTGTGATTCCAGGCTGTTGAATTTGGCACATAACTGAACTGGTGTGAAGCTGGAATCAACTGCTGTAACTAGTACAACACTAAATGCTGCCTGAAAGCACTAAAAGCACAATATGTGTTGAGGAACATTTCGTATCGTGTAAACAGACAGTCAACATCTGTCGCCAACTGCACCATTTCCGGCTTTTGACCCAAAGGTCAAACTCTGCTTTCCTTTCCCAACATTGTGAATAGGTTTAAACTGATTCACTTATATCTTCCTAAACTCAGTTCACCAGCTTTCATCGTTTTATCTCTGAATCTGTGTTTTTTCAAGTTGTATGAATTATTCCTTAGTCAAGTACAAATGTGTATTAAGTTTTATTATTTAAAATATTGGACAGTTGTTGCCGATCAAGAGCCATAAAATCCATAACATTCTCTAAAAACACCAGTTTATTGAGAATAAGACTAAACAAATCCAGCCTGTACTAGTGAAATGTATAACCCATTATTTACACTGCTTAATTATTAGAACTCCAATAGTTATTGAAACTTAGTGATAATAGCATTGTAATAATATGTAATAATAAACGGTAAGTGTACTTTACATACACTTGGAGCTTACAATTCCAGTTATCTTACTATATGGAATATGTATCATAGTGTATTTACCTTCTGTAAAGGCTCTACATTATATTATTTTCTAGGAGGAAAAAAAATGTTAAAACTGTACGGTTTATTGAGAAAAGTGGACCAATACATTAATTTGGTAGGATGTCGCAGTTCCCTCAGTTAAAACTATGACTTCCAGTGGTGTCCTTTATAATCCAGACAATACAGTACAGGTAGAAAATATCTAAAATAACAAAATCTAACTTTTTAAAATGATGTTTTTCTTTCTTATGGTGTAAATGATCACTTTCATATTTTGTGGTTGGTGTTGCTCAGCGGATAACACCATTACCCACCAGGGAGCCACCACCACATGTGGGAGACTGGGGTTCGAATCCTGGTCTTGGTGACTACACTGTGCTACACCAATAAGAGTCCTTGGGCAAGACTCCTAACACTACACTGGCCCACCTGTAATATGATTAACCTTGTAATCAGCAAAATGTAAATATTTATATGTAGCAACAAATATTACAAGAAATTGATTTGACCATGTTCCAAAAAACATATCACATCATAAACTGGTTTTAATTCTAAAAGCATTCCCTGATAACACTTCAGTACATGAAGGACTTTTTGGTATTCTTGTAGAAGTTGGCCTAATAATTGAACAATTGCTCAGTATTAGGAGGCCTCAGGTCATGACCTTCTATGGACAATCATTTGCCCTTACAAAATAAAAGACCCTTTATTTAAAAAGCCAAAATAAATAATTATTTCTCATGTAGTACGATGTAAATAACTTCCTCAGTAGTTTCCCGTATAACTAACATTTCTGCTTCTGTGTTTCTTGCAGCTCCTGTTCAAGTACGATTTGGTGAAATATGACATGGAAAGAGAAGAGCCTGTGAGGAATGAGCAGGGATTCTGTGTGCGTGTTAAGAAAGGTATGCAGCTTCCTCTATTTATCAATACCAAAAAAAGCTTCCAGTATAACCAGCACAGCCACACATATCAGACATATGGCTTGTAAACTGTGCCTTCATATTTCATTACAACTTTATTGTTGTATACAGTACTGTATTACTCTCAGTGTACAATATCATATGATATACATTCTGAAAAGGGCTCTAAATGTTGCATGTGTGTGTGTGCGATGTGTACAGGCCCACACAATTACTCAGGAGACGTGAAATGTTTTTATTTGGGATCTCCAGCATTCGAGGCTGTTAGCATTTCCTCCACTTTTTGTTGGTGGAAGCAAGAAAAGGGAAAAAACACTGTAGCTGTACATCCAACTGTGGAGCTTCTGAAGCCCATCTGATTAATGGATTTCTGTGCTAGCCTGTTGGTGGTACTGATTTGCATGTTCCTCTAGGTGAGATGGGGCTGCTGCTGTCTAAGATCAGTTCCCAGAGCCCCTTCTTTGGTTACGCTGGGAGCAAACAGCTGACTGAGAACAAGCTCCTGAGAAACGTGTTTGCCAAAGGAGACACCTACTTCAACACAGGAGACCTGATGGTGGAGGATGAGGAGAACTTCATCAGCTTTAAGGACAGAGTGGGCGACACTTTCAGGTAAAGGGGGAAGTAGTGTTGTGTATGTAGAGAGAGACTCTGCTCTGTTATACCCCCTGCGTTTATGAAGAGACCACTGGTCAGGGTTTCCTCTATGACCGGCATTCCCTCAGATTGCCTTCTAAAGATATCCCGACTCCAAATGTTCAGTTATTTAACAGAATGTTGTTTTCAGGAGCCTAGAATCTGCAAATGGCACTGGAACACTTTTTCTTGTCTACTGAAACTTCAGTCATACTGATTATTGGATCATTATCAACCAATATTGTTCAGGTTTCTATTTAAAAAGACCATTAGGCTTTAAAATCAACTACTTTGAATTGAAGCTCCTCACTTCAGATTAGTAGTCTGTGTCCCCATTTATACCGCCTTGAGCATCAGGATTATATCTGAATGAGCCCAAACCAGGTAAGAATGCAGGTGTAAACGCCACCAAGATGCACCTAAAACGCATACAAATCCCATCACTCAGACTGCAGGTGGTCTGAGATGCATTTGAGCTACACCTTATACCAGTGGAAACATCCATGTCTCCAAGATACATTCAACAACCGAAACTCCTCCCCTTACATTACATCACTGGGTAGGCTGAACAGATTCACATATTCCGTCCTACCCCAGCTATCATGTTTTTAAGTCCAACAAACTGGAAATGCGTTTGACTACTAGGTGTAAAATGCATGTGGCTAAGATTTTATCAGGAGATAGTCCAGCAGCAAGTGATTTAAAGTGACCATGTGGAAACAGGGTCCATCATGCTGAACCTACAGCACCTCCCACAGGCAGGAAATATACAGCTCACAATATTACATCATACCCTGTGTCCCTGTGCTGTTTCAGGATGGATTTCTTACCGGATCAGATCAGATTCATTTTCTCTCAGATTTCATGTTTTATGTTTCTAACTTCCAAACAGAACAAAACCTGTGCAGTCGTGAGGGGTCCCTGCAATCTCTACTGTAATCTGTCTACACTGTGAACTGTAATTAATCTAATAACAGATTACACAGACATACAAAGTTCAGAAGGCTGGAATCACTAATCATTTTGCTGTCATTATTTTATTTAGTTTTTTGATCTTATACTGTGTGGACTAATTATTAATATAATATCATTTTATCCCTATCCCATGCTGGCGTATGCCACCAAAATGCCCCCATGCATGTTCTTTTTGACGAGAGTAGGATTAAACATTAGCTTGTCCATTTTTATAATGGTAATTTAGGGACCATTAAAGGAAAAATCTTAAGCACTCATAAGTGTTTGGTACAGTAGCAATAGTCCTACTGTTAAAGAAGCCTGGTGGCCAGTTTTAAGGCCAGTGCGTCTTTATTTCCATATCGTCTGGGCTCCTTCTTTCAGCATGTGTGTTTGTTGTTTGCAGATGGAAGGGAGAAAACGTGGCTACTACGGAGGTGACCGAGGTTCTGGGGCTGATGGACTTCATTCAGGAGGCCAATGTGTATGGAGTGGAGGTTCCAGGTACTGTGTGTAAACATGACGTTGGTACTGTACTGTATAATAGGCTTATTGGCGATGTGGCACTGTTAGTTACTACACATAGAATACAGAACCAGGTTACAAATACACAATATGTTCATAATAATTACACAGTCAATTTTTACTACACAGCAAAGACATTCTGATACATATGCATTAAAACGCAGCACCCTTTCTGTAGGTTCTGTAAGGACTTCACATTTCTGCCCTGTGTACAACAGCCTTCTATTAATCTGTGTACCAGCATTTATATAGGTAGATCAGCTCAATTTCTGCTTCACTGGGCAAGGAAATAGATATTCGTTTATTATTCATAATGTGAAAGTATCCGCTTTTATCATTGCATATGCTTTTACACAGTGGGCTCTGCTGGGAGGCAGTTTGAAAGACTACATGACTAATGATCAAGGCCAGTGATTGGTAGACAGTCTGCATTAAAGCAGTCCACTATGTAGAAACGAAGGCCTATAAACTGGGTGACGGTGCGTGTGTTTTCATGCTGGGTGGGAGGAGGGAGGAATGGGGATGTTCTATGACCTGTGATAATTTGTGTGCTAATTTCTACTATATAAAATAATAAAACACAGAAAATTATCTGACCGCTGCAGTAAAACCGCACTTTGTCAGTAATCCGTTCAGTACATGCATTTGAGTAATCAGATAAAGGGAAATGCTGGGTCTACATGAATCAGCCAGTAATCAGATTTCGGCTTTGTAACAGGCCAATCAACTCACTAAATAAGACCTAACGTGCTGTAATTCAGGACTGAAACTTCCTTCCACAGCTTTCATTTGAACATTGAGTCACTTTACCTGAAAATCAATATACATTATATAGAACATGATGGATATTTAAATCCCTCATTCATCAGGCTTGTAGTCGCTTTCAGTGCCACTTCAGAGAGCTCCTTGCTTATTTCCAGTTCTGTAACCTGATTACTGGGCTAAAATCAAGCTCTTTTACTTCATAATCAGATTTCAGATTTTAGTCTGATAACAGAATTCGGAGTACACTGTTTACAACATGACCACTTCAATGATCATAACTGCAGAAATCCAGTTATCATCAGATTATGAAGGGCATGTTTTTTAGGACACATTGTTGACATAATGCAGATAGTGTTCAATGTAAAGAAGTGACCACAAATTACAGCATTATTATTTTATTATTATTATTATTATTATTATTATTATTATATGTGGCTCTACAAGTTCTGTTTAGACTATTTCAACATATTAATCTAGAAATAACTCAAAATATCGTGATGCATATCCTGTATTGTGAAAATGAAGTATCATGATGTCATGTTGTAGTATTTTGCCTGCCCTTTTGAAGAGGTTACAGAAACACACTAAAGCCTCCAGACGTGCTAATGTTTGTAGTATCGGTAAAGGTGGAGTTGGCCTGGCCTGGCCTGTTGTCGGGTTCAGTTCCCTGAATACAAGACTCTGTGATGCACTGGTAATGAAATAAATGGATAGACGTGTCTGTGTTTGTGCTGCAGCGCACGAGGGTCGAGCCGGCATGGCAGCCATCATCCTGCGACCCGGCTTTGAGTTTGATGGGAAGAAGCTGTTTGAGATTGTCCTGACGCACCTGCCGACCTACGCTCGTCCTCTCTTCATCAGAATACAAGTAATGAACGCAAGCACACGTCTGTGATCATTGCTCCTGAAAGGGGGTGGAGTTAGAAAGGCTACACTAAAGCAATGTAATAGCACTGGACTACCAACATCGCTCCCTACTGACTGTTCCAATGAAGGGCCCATTGTTTTAATAGATTGAGTGTTGAGTCCAATGTGCCGTAAAATGGTTTCATACAGGACAATACTCAAAAAATCTCAGCTATCAATTACATAAGCATTAAAACTGCTGAAATGTTGAAATACATAAGTGAATGACTGCAAGATTAGCTACAGGATTCTGCTGAAGAGTGTTAATCAGTATAAACACTGTGTTCTAATGATGCACTGAGATACAGTGAGAAGCAGAACTCTGAGGTAAAACAGGTTAAGCCAGAGAGCTGGGCTTTTTCGGGTACAAAGTTTTCCATACACCATAAAGCACACTGTTCATTTCCATACATTTTCCATCACATTCTTTATTTCACACGTTATATTTGCGTGTTTCTGTGTACTAATAATGTTTATAATACATTTTTAATTGACGTTGCCCCTCCTTCATTTATCTATTTAGAGATAAACAGGCTGTTTCAGCTCACACCAAAATCCTTGACAGCTTTAATTCAGATTGGGTTATATATACTGTGTATATATATATATATATATCATCACTGTCTTTTTGCATCATTTGAAGCTGTCTGGTTCCATTGACTTCCATTCAAACTAAATCAGGTTTTTTCTTTCTCCTGTAAAGTTGGCATATAAATTGCCTTGGAGATACTTGTTTTTCTTTAGACAGCGATGATATGTGATATATATATACATATATATATATGTGTGTGTCTATATGTGTGTGTATATATATATATATATGTAAATGGTACATTTAAAAAATGACAAGTATACTGTGAAGTAATATAGAATACATTTATTCAGTATTCTAAAACGTCTGCATAGAGGGTCTGTGCCTGGTGTGGGGTGAAAAATGCACAGATGTAGGTTGACACTCCAAACCACACCCATTGGCTTGGCCCTGGGATTAAATTAACTGTTTTACAGTGACCACACAGGGTGAAATGTGTAAAGCAAGCTAAGAAATCTGAATTAAAGCTGTCCAGGATCTTGTGAAAGAGGTGTGAGCTAAAGTTGGCTACTAATTCAACAGCTTGTTTTGTGAATTCTTCCCTTCTTGTCGTCGTTTTCCTGTGTGAGCTGGTGTATGCACATTTTGGGGTCGTAAATATGTTTCGGCTGTTATGTAACAGTTTAGTCTTTTTGAACCGGCCTGTTTCCTGACCTTGCGTAAATGCAGGATGAGTATTTGAAGGAGGAACCACAGTGTTTGGGGTTCACGGTATGCCAGTTCTAGAAACCGAGTTCTCCTTACTCAACTCTAATCATGTTTATCTTTTTTTCATTCCATCATACACATACTCACACATACTTATAAAACAGGTAGGAGTTGGCTTTCCCGTCATATCGGCCCTTTAAAGCTAAATGAATAATGGTTCTGATTAACAGCTGCTTTAATCTCATGTACAAAACCGCTTGCTTTTCCACTTCTCTAAGTTTCATCAGGTACCTTTTACATCAAAACAAGACCTTGACTACAAACACTAGTGGCTGTGGCTGACCTTTCACAGTCACAGCTCTTTTTTTGTCTTTACAATTGAGGTCATATGGAAAACACTGCCCCTGCGTAAAAGCTGGCGTTCTGTGCTTTAGTCACATGCTCTTCTTTTAATCTGTTATGAGTGTATAAGAAAAACAACCCGGTTTACCTTCTTCCCTGAACATATTTGCTTCTCACTGTGTCCTTGTTTCATGAATTAACACATTACCATGTCATGTGTACATGGCCAACACACTGAGTACACTGAGAGTAATGATGTATTGTTTTGGCTGTAGGAAATTCATGGAAGCTTCCTGCCTTGTAATGTGGCTTGTGTAGGTTGTGATAACTTGTGTGACAAGTCTGCCCCCTAGTGGCCATTGCACATGTAGTGCATTCCAAATCTAGAGAATGAAACCCAATGGGATAGGGAGGGTTGGGGCCCCTATACCCTATCCTATCCCAGAACCAGGACCACCACTATAGGGATAAGGGTGCTAAAATCTGTGTAGGAGAAATTTTTAATGGGCCCAAAATCTCATTTTCATCATGAACATCTTGGACAGCAGGAACTAGGAAAGGTATAAACGTGGCTGTTTGGTCAAATGAACGTACTGTGGATTTGTCCCCTTGTAGTTTGTCTTAAGCACAGAGCTAGTATGGCTCTATCCAGCTAAAGCCTTCCCTAAGGCTTCCCTAGCGACACCCCTCCTAAGAACCATGTGGCTGCTGTCCTAATATTCTAATGAGTGTATGTGACTGACAGCCCTCAGTTCCACCTGCTCCCAGCCTGCTACACCACTGAAGCAGCATTAAACACTACAGTGCAGGTAGTAATGCGTGACTCCTGATTCTGAAGTGAATCGTGACTCTCTACTTCCCTGTATTTGAATCAAAACCGCAGCAAAGCCACAGCTACGCGTACGTAGCACCCTAAACGTACAGCACTCACTTTTCAAATCATTAGAAATAGAGTTTATAAGCTTTTCCCAAAACTGTGTACTGGATTTAACCTATCCGTGAAATGAAACAGACACACACACCCACACCCACACCCCAACACGCCCCCCCCCCAACACACACACACACACACACACACACACACACACACACACACACACACACACACACTAGTGAGCACACACATTAGGGGCAGTGAGCACACTTGCGTAGAGCAGTGGCCAGCCCTATCCATGACGCATGGGGTGCAGTTAGGGTGTTAGGTGTCTTGCTCAGGAGCTCTTTAGTTGTGTCCTTTCAGTTTAGGGAATACAACTGGTGACCCCCAGATCCAAGGCCGGTTCCCTCACCGTACCACTCCCCCATAGTGATATGAGAAGTGACATACGGAGACAGTGCTGGAAAGTGACTGTGGTGGTCTACTACATGAAATTCCAGTATAATGAGAAAAGCACTAATTAACAAAATAGCACTATTTACCAGCTAAATGTGTCTAAAATAAAGTTTTATTTCCAAACCCTGTTTGTAGCAGCCCTAACATGAAGCTTAGACTGCTGTAGCATGAAACGGAGCATAGCGCCAGAGCCCAGGTGCCTAGCCTGCATGCGTATGTTTGGCTATTTGTGTCAGGGTGCTTTGTTATGCTGCTACAGCTTGCCCTCTCTATTCCTGCAGGTGGGTTCTCTGTGTCTCTTTCTGCTCTAAGTTAGGAAACACCTTGGTCAGACAGTCGTCTAATAAGACTACTGCAAATGGAAATTACATACAGTTTAAGTTTTGATGTAGTGAACTCCATATGTAGATGTTTAAGGTGGAGAGCAGACATCTAGGCATTCTGTGGCCAGAGTTACAGCAGCTGGGAAGCAGCAGGAAGTGGATATAAATAATATGGAGTCCACAAAGTTGAAGAGTTGACTCCAGGCCTTTAGACTCTTAAATTGTTAGACAAGAGTCAATCCAGACTCCCAGACACATCCGAGACTCTTTCGAGTCAGCTCATTATCACTAAGAACAAGTGGGCGTGAGGACCCTGCCTACATGGGCTCAATTTGAGACTAGCTCTGTCCAGTTTACACCAGGAGACTAGAATGTTTTGTGAAATACCTTGGCCACTTCTTGGTCAGTGGAATAACCCAATAAGAACATATGGATATGAGAGTCTTTTTATTTAAACCAAAGGATTTCTAGCTCCTCTTAGCTGTGGCATCAAAGTTCCATACAAGGACATAGGATTAGTAATAGGATCAGCCAAAATAACCTCTAACGTTTTGATTGTTTTCCACCTTGTTGTTTTTTAGGAATCTATGGAGATGACTGGCACGTTCAAGCAGCAGAAGTTCCGCCTGGTAAAGAGCGGATTCAACCCCTCCACCATCAACGACCCTCTGTACTTCTTAGACAACACGGAGAAAAGCTACTGTCCCCTCACAGACTCTATCTATGAAAGCATACGGGCCGGCCAGCGGAAGCTCTAGCCTTTAACTGGCCAAACGGCCGCGTTACGCTGGCGGAGCAGGAGCCATGCTATTACAAAGGAAAGGCCTCAATGTGCTCAACTCATTTGTAGTGTTGTATATTTGATGGGGCCTGAGAGCAACCCAAGATGGACGCCACCCTGAATAATGAATTGCTTCCTCCTTTGTGAGCATTTCACATGGACAGCATAAGTTAATAATAAATTAGAGAGTTTTAATGACTTGCGTGACCTTTTGCGGAGAGCGAGGAGGCTGATCGGTAGGATAAGGAAGAATGAGTCTGCCTCAATCTCAACAAAGCCCGTCTGGTGTCGGGTTTTCATCCGCTCCTCAGCCGCTGCCTGTCCGTCTGGTTTTAGAGGGCCAGATGGCTCCTGACACTCTCCACCTTAACTTCACGCTTCATCTTCATTTCCCCCCAAATCAGTCTCAGGTAGTCATCAGTGGACGTTAGCGCAGAACACAGCTGCTACCGTCACAATACTTGAAATCTATCTCCGTCTGCTCTATGTGTGAAATCATTCCAGTATATTTAAAGCTATGCTGTGTGATTACGCATCCATATCGCTGCTGCCGGCAACAAAATATACATCTCAGTTTTTGACACCATTTGAAAATGCTCTCCCTTTAGAATGTTTCTTTCTTCTCCTGTAAAAGTTCTTTGGTTTTGCTCCGACAGCAGCGATATACATGGGTACATAGGTATATACAGGGGTTGGACAATGAAACTGAAACACCTGGTTTTAGACCACAATCATTTATTAGTATGGTGTGCAGTTAATGAAGATTGGCCACCAGGCTGGTCCAATTTAGCCATGAGACCTCCCACACTAAAATGACAGGTGTTTAAGTTTCATTGTCCAACCCCTGTAGTTTACCATTCAAAAGTCTGGAATCAGTTTTAATCCTAATTTATGAGCAATCTCTATGGTTTATGAATCAAATTGAAAAACTATAAATAGCGTAATATGTGTTCTGTGCTGCACTGCATCCCAATAAACTAGACACTTAGTAGTGCAACATGCAGCTTTGCAGTGGCTGTAAGCACTGGCCACTGTATTAGAATATTGTGTGTCCACATTATTCTCAGAACGAGATACTGTACAGGCTATGCAGAAGTCAGAAACAGACACTGTTCAAAATGTTCATATTTCAGATTTTAGTGTGTCCATGCTCAGAACACTTGAACAACTTTTGTCTGGAAATTTAAGCGAATGAAGGTTGGTCTGTGACATTTACATGGAGCTATAATTCACCAAAATAACAGCAGTTATGGTTGCACTGACCTCCCCAATAAACTAGGGGTTGGAAACAAGTTGTGCAATTACTGCAGTAATCTGTTTATAGTCTTAGAAATAAGAGTCAGCATGGATTATTCATTCTGTACATTCAGTACTAGAATCATCTACAGCTCTGTTCATCATTCTGGACTAGCGCTATAACAAATCACTAATTTGACAGTCGGATGATGTACAGACTATTACAGCAGGTAATGGATTATTTGGATTATGAATTGTTTAATACAACTGTTATCTAGCTAGCAGCTTTTAAATGTATCTTGAGGTTTTTACATTTGCTAACTAACAATGAAGACAGCAAAGATGAACACTCATTCAGAAATACACTGTTCATTTTAATGAGCTTTCTGGCTAATACAACAGATGAATAAAACCTCAAAATCTTTTTCTTGTCAACATTTAAAACTGGTAGAAGCAATAAAATACAACAAATTAAATCTGCTTTTTTCTCATTCGTGTAAATAAAAAGTCTATCTACATTAATTTTCATTTAAACAGTGCCTTAGTCTGTGCTCTGTACTTATTGCCGTCTGTCTGCACTCTAAATTGTACAATCACAGGCCTTTACTGAAATCATTAAACATTAATTACCTGCCAACTAAGCTGACTAATCGCTGCGCTCCTATTCTGGACAAATCTACATTTTCAGACAGGCTTCTAAGAATGATTTATGGCCTCAGGATCGCACAGGATCACATCATTTTAGACATACGACCGCAACAGGACTGTTTTATTTTGCTTGAGCTCCTGATTCCAAACTTTTGGATGGTTAAGTTCTGTAAATATATCTGGCTATTAGTAGCAATTAGCTTTTGGTCATGGGGGTGAGGGTCATTAAGTCATACAGTAAAGCCTTCACAGCACTGGAACATGTTCCTGCTGCGTTCATCCAACAAACATAGCCCCTTTGTACAGAGAGCCCCGGTAGTATTCGGGCTGTACCACAGTTATGAACAGCAGCAGATTTGTGTGATGTTTATTCCATT
Organism: Prochilodus magdalenae; assembly: GCA_024036415.1. Classification (NCBI taxonomy): domain Eukaryota; kingdom Metazoa; phylum Chordata; class Actinopteri; order Characiformes; family Prochilodontidae; genus Prochilodus; species Prochilodus magdalenae. The sequence goes on from JAMWET010006528.1 coordinate 137,655, forward strand.
CTGAGACACAACAGCAGCTGCTCTAAAAGCAGAAGCAGGTGGATACGATGTGCTGTGCTGCAGTGTATCTTCTAATAAGGGCATATGGACACGTCTGTATAATAAGAAACAGCCCTGAATTCAACATTAGAGCAGCAGAAATGATTTCCATGCCCCTTGGTGGGATCAATATGTACAAAATATGCTGGGGTTTATGAACAGATTATCTGAAATGAGAAGCTAAATGTACATGCAAATATATTATGATCCCCCAAAAAATATTTTCCCCAATATTAATAGCTTACTGCATACTGTATCATATACACTATTTGCTCTTTTTGATATAAACCCGCACATGCTTCTTACATGTACGCCAGTAAGAATCCAACAGCACAACTTTGCCTCAAGTGATTCCGAGTGAGCGTTTACTGCAGTGCGTCAGCATCTGATGACTGTGAACAAGCTTCACTTTCTACAGTGGAGCTTCAAATCTTGTTTTTACTTCACTTAATATGGCTGATGCTTGATTTTTTTTTTTTTTTACCTCTTTCTCTATAATGTGGGTGACAGAAATGATGTCCAGTTGGGATTCCCTATGAATCACAGATTTGTGTGCTGTAATGGAATACTGGAGCAGTCTAGGCGAGGCGGGTGGACAGACGTCTTTATTATGCAAAACAATAATCATACGACAGAGACAAATATGAAAACTAACACAGATGTCAGAATATAAACACAAAGACAGCTCGGCCGGACCTAACGACACTACTACATAGGAAACTTAGTTAATGCTAATAATGCTATACTGTCTGGTAAGCTAATGCTAAATGCTAAGGCTAATACTGAGGCACATAAGGCGAGAATGGAACCATACAAGGAAAGAACAATAAGCTATGCTATGCAGGACATATAGAGGAGGAGCAAGAACCTATGGTAGTAACGCTCGTAACGCAAGCGGAGACAACGGCAAAAACCACCTAGCCAAAACGAACATACAGTCACTAACTAGGCTAGACTAACTAGATAAACAGTAAGACTAGCAACAGCAAGGAACCCAGGCTAGGCCGGATAGAGAACTGTGACACAGACCACAAAGAGGGAGCAACTGTAACAGGGAATAACACCATTAATAAAGCTCTGGTGATTGTTTTGTATGATGGCTTTATTAAAAAGCTAGGTGTTTGTGTATTCGCTGTATTGTCCATTTATTTGAATGGATGTAGTCCAGATGAATGTGTATGGTGTGTACATCAGGCTGTTATAACATCCTCTTCCCTCTCTACATCATGTTATCATCTTCCAAGAGTTGATCACCATATCCTGACATACACAGGAGTTCATCATTAAATTCACAAGGGGGGGCTAAAATTCACATGGGGTGTCTGACCAGAGTGGCGTTTCCAGTGAATGGGGAAATGGAAAGCAACTCTATTCTAATAGACCCCAAAAGTAAATGATGAACACTGGAAATGAGTGTAACAGTGTAGGTCCTCTGTCCACTGTCACTCTTAGTGGTTTGATGTTCCATTGTAAAGAAGCTTTCCAACTTTGAGTTCTTTACCGTGTTGGTAATAAGAGCCAGGGGTCACACTGTCCACAGTTCATATGTAGCCATTTATTTTACTATCCAGAGAGACATTTACATTTACATTTACATTTAAGGCATTTAGCAGACGCCCTTATCCAGAGCGACTTACAACCGTGCTTAGTGATCTGTTGGATAATATTCCAGTTAGTAGGAAGTTTAGAGCCTAAAACTCACAATGAGCTCAGACACTGCCCGAACAGGGGGTCAGTGCTGGTACCTAGAGAAAGGTCATTATAAGTGCAACACAATACACATTGACAAAGGACATAATAAGTGCAATACAACAAGGTCATTAAATTGCCACACGATACACACGATTTACACCTCCACTAGAGCTCACTCACTTAAGTGCTTTACGAAAAGATGGGTCTTCAGTCTGCGTTTGAAGACCGTGAGAGACTCCGCTGTTCTGACGCCCAGTGGGAGTTCATTCCACCATCTGGGAGCCAGGACAAAGAAGAGTCTGGACGTTTGTCTTCCATGTGTCCTCAGGGATGGTGGTTCGAGACGAGCTGTACGTGTTCTGAGTTTAGCGAAGTTGATAACTGGAAACTAGTAGTGTAGTAGGCATCAGGCAGTGAATTCAAAACCGCTTCATGCAGTCATTTTCTGTGAGGGAGCTTATTAAGGTGGGGAGGCATGGTGGCGCAGTTGATGGTGCTGTCACCTCACAGCAATAAGGGCCTGGGTTTTATTCCAGACCGGAGCATCCAGAGTCCTGTATGGGTAGAGTTTGCATGTCCTCCCCGTGTGTCTGTGTAAGTTCAAAGACATGCAGTCAGGTGAACTGGAGGTACTCAATTCCCCCTAGATGTGAGTGAGTGTGTATGTCTGGGTGTCGGCCCTGCGATGGACTGGCAGCCTGTCCAGGGTGTTTCCTGCCTTTCTGCCCATTGAATGCTGGGAAAGGCTCCAGCACCCCCTGTGACTCAGCGGGATTAAACGGATTAGAAGATGAGGGAGCTTTCAGACATGTTTACAGATGATCTGGCTGCCTGTGAATAATTCTGACTCTGTTTCTCTACATTGGGGGATTTCACACGAGACCACTCTGAATGCCTTTCCCTACATCTTCAGGATTTTATTATTCAAGCATTGCTGCAATGCCCCGTTAATAGCGCCACTGCTGGCACTACATTCCGAGTTGTGCACCAAATCTAGAGAAAGCTGATCTTTGAGCGTTGTGATGGTATGTTTTTGTTTAATTGCTCACTCTTAATAAAGATATTTGTCAGAGATCCTCAGGGATGAGAGCGTGGCACGAATATACTGGATCTCACATGGAAGCAGCTGGATCTAATGAAATGCTGCATGACTTAATAACAACAAACAATTTCAAAAAGGCTGGCAATGTTAGATGTGGATGGTGACGATTAGAAGCTGAATCTACAGGGGTTGGACAATGGAACTGAAACACCTGGTTTTAGACCACAATCATTTATTAGTATGGTGTAGGGCCTCCTTTTGCGGCCAATACAGCGTCAGTTCGACTTGGGAATGACATATACTGCGTCCTGCACAGTGGTCAGAGGGATTTTAAGCCATTCTTCTTGCAGGATAGTGGCCAGGTCACTACGTGATGCTGGTGGAGGTTCGTCCTTCTTGGTGGTATGCTGACATTACCCTGGATACCGTGGCTCTTGATACATCACAAAGACTTGCTGTCTTGGTCACAGATGCGCCAGCAAGACGTGCACCAACAATGTGTCCTCTTTTGAACTCTGGTATGTCACCCATAATGTTGTGTGCATTGCAGTATTTTGAGCAGAACTGTGCTCTTACCTGCTAACTGAACCTTCACACTCTGCTCTTACTGGTGCAATGTGCAATTAATGAAGATTGGCCACCAGGCTGGTCCAATTTAGCCATGAGACCTCCCACACTAAAATGACAGGTGTTTCAGTTTCATTGTCCAACCCCTGTACATGATGACTAACAAAAATTCCACCCAATCAAAATGTCTATATAACTAATATAGAAAAGGTCTAAAATAAAAAAGGTCCATCAGAGTGGTCTGACATGCTCCATTCCAGAGAAAGTCCTGGAACCAGACGTCTGATACTACCCAAAAGCTCCCACACTTAAAAGGCTCTACACAAAGGGCTTACTGATGTCTGATAGGCCAGATTTAGAGAAAGATTTTTTAAAAGCCCATTTATAGCAGAAAGGTAAAAGCAGAGTGTTATAAGCCACAACAGTCCCCAAATAAAACGGCTCTAGCTCTAGTTTATCATTGTGAGCATTGCATGTATAAAAACAAAAGGCACATGTGAGTTTACAGGCCCTTTCAAGTTGACATTAATCAATCAAGTTGATGTTTCCTGCTTATTTACTTTGACTTTCCCTTCAGCATTCTTCTACCAGCCTTTTCTATGTGTCCCTTTGTGTTTTAAAACATGAGTGGATTTATCACCGTTCTGTTTATTGTATTTACTGTACGCTGATTGCATTTAGTTCATTGGGAATTCTCATGTTGCCTATAGATGATATTATAACAGTACTTCAGTGCATAGAGTACCGCTCTGTTGAACCAGCCAGTACCAAGAGCTCTCTGTTAAACATGGATGTCAGTTGAGATACTGTAACAGTGCATAGTAGTGGTGGTGGTAACAGTAGATAGATGACCATAGAAGCACATTAAATGCACACAGACCTGCACATTTGTTCCAGCACTAGGACTAGTTTCAGGAAGCTTGTACATGTTGCAGTCAGTGCTCCTGTGTTTCATGACATTGTGGTTTGCAGTCAATATGTCTATTTTCATTTCTCATGAATGTAAGATATAGTTAATAGCTGGTTCTAACCTCAAGGGGCTGTTAAAGAATGAAATATGAGTTTTACTTATTAAACAAAAAGACAGTTACGTCCATTTTTGTTTATTTTTCTTTTATGGATCATTAAAGTGTGACAATTTCATGATCAATGGACCAACAGATATGGCCCAAAATGACTTGGAAAGAAATCTGGTTCCATAGACTTACATAGAAATTAAATGAGGTTTTTGCCCTCTCCTGTAAAGTTGCAGTTTTGGAGATGTATGTTTTTCTTTGGACAGCAACAATACACATATTTAATAGGACAATACAAATCTTCAAGCCTTTTAGCAACACTAGCATTGCTATTGCATAACTCCATCCAAGGACAACACAGATAAATAGTCAGTAACATCATCCTGTATTGGTAATTATGCCATTTAAAATCAAAGTCAAAGTGAACTTTATTGTCATTCAGACTTTACAACAGGAGTGCAAAGCTGAACGAGATTGTGTTTCTCCAGACTCCGATGTGCACATGTAAACATAGTGCAAACACACATGACATACTAGTAACATAACAGACATAAGTATAAATATAGAAGGGGTGGGGGAAAGTACCCAATAGGACATTATACATTACACTTACAGAAATATTGCACTTGTATAGAAGATATTGCTGTTTCCATGTAATGATATTATTGCACACTGTAACATATGTAAACATAACACTGTAGCTGTAAACTTAACACCAGACTGTGAGGCTTCAGAACAGAGTCTGTGGCCTCATTTCCGTTTATGAGATGTATTTTATTTACCCATGGCTTATTTATCACTGGTAAAAGGCTATTAGGCCGAGACTTTAAAACCGCTCTTCTCCAGTGTGAGTGAGAGCACAGTCACACTGTGGAGCTGAATTAATCATTAGGTTAAAGAGGGCCGTCTGTCATTACGCCTAAAGAATCTTAATAAAAGTGTTGCACTTGTTAAGTCTCCGTTCCAGTCCTGAAGCTGGATTACCTGGCTGCTCAAGGTAATGATCCAAATACAGCCTGGGGGTGTCTGCACTGAGCTGGTTTGATTGAATATGTTTCTGCACGTTTTGGGTCATCCGGATCATTGAATTGTGTAATAGTAGCAGCTGACTGGACGTCACTGAGTAATGTAACTCTACTGATGGACAGTGACACGGCTTCAAATGTACAGTGTATGGGCGAAAGTATTGGGACACACCTCTAAAATTTTGAGCTTAGATGTTTTATTGCCATGCAGTCTGCCTGTCTGTGTGCATTGTGGATTTTTAAGTATACTTACATATAATTTTGAAGATGCAACCATAAGACGTTTGCATACTTAAGAACTAGTGTGCAACTGGGACGCACCCTCCATGTACATGTGGGCGAAGCGTCTGTGGCGAAGAATATTTCCAGCCATTCAAGACCAGACTCCTGTGTCTGTAAAAGACCAGATCTCCACAGCACCACCACTTACCACACAGGTGCGCCCTGTAGTCCTACAATCAGACTGTAGACTGAGTCTCTACAAACTTTGTTAGCCTCCCATCACCTTCACCATTTCTCAGTGTTCAGGACCACCACAGAGCAGGTGGCTCATTCTCAGCCCTGCAGTGACACTGACGTGTTGGTGGGGTGTTGGTGTGTGTTGCGCTGCTATGAGTAGATCAGATACAGCAGTACTGCTGGGGGTTTCTGCGTTCACTCACCACAGTACCCAGCATGCACTGCGCAAATAGGCTGGGTGTTTTTTTGCATGAGCCGGCTAGCAAGGAAAAAATCACAGATCCCACTCTCCCAATCTATCCTAAAGTAACTGTGGTTTTTTAAACACCCCTCCCACCTTCAAGTTACGTCATCAGTAGGTTTTTTTTTCGTATATCGCAAAAAGTCTCTCCAGCTGCGGGAAGCGAGCGCACATGATTACAACAGGTATTCATGTTGGCCGGAGTGTCGCTTTAATATCGTAGATAAACCCGAGACACAGTGAGAAAGAGAGAGAGAGAGAGAGAAAGAGTAGGGGGAGAGAGAGAGAGTAGGGAGGGAGTGGGCGTGGCCGTGCAACTCTCGGCTGGAGCGAGCACGAGCTCCCCCACTGGCGCGCGTTCACACCATCATGGCGGACGCTCACGCGCACGGCGGCGGTAGCCCGGTCCCGGTACTGCTGTCTTTCTCCGTGTTCTCGCGACCCTCCTCCGTTCCCGCCGGCTCGGGCTATGAGGTGCTCATCCAGAAGTTCCTCTCCATTTACGGCGCGCAGATCGACGTGCACCGCAAATTCCTCATGCAGCTTTTCTCGGAGGAGTGGGGTCAATACATCGACCTGCCCAAGGGCTTCACCGTCTCCGAGAAGTGCAAGCTGCGATTAGTCCCTCTCCAGATGGACGTAAGACTGTTACTACACCTTTCACATATGCGCACTGTATCTGCTGTGTGTCTGAGAGAGTGTCTGCCGTCCTTCCCTCTTTCCCTCTTTCCCCTAACCTGCAATCTCCTCCTTCACTTCTGTCTGCTCGCAGGTTGGTCCCCGGTGCAGCGCACCACCCAGGCACTTGTACCTCTTCCTTACCCTCTCCTCGCTGTCGTGACCGACATGTGTCGCCTTGTTTGTCCCCCAGTCTGTCCCCCAGTCATTCTATTAATACCCAACTTGTTGCTGTTTTTGTTCTGTGGCAATAATGAAAGTGAAACGTGGCTCTGACGTCAGACGCTTTGCTGTGATGATGCGTGTTGGTACTGTAGTGTGCTGTCTGCTGTGGAGAAAGTCTGCTGGGATGTTATGGTGGTCTCCACACGCTGCCCAGTGGACTGCAGCCTTAGGGGTCCACAGTGTGGCTGTGAAGTTAGTGTGCAGCCGCCTCTGATAGTCCTTAGCAGTGGCTGTCCAAACATGAGCTGTGTTCATTAAATTAAATAGCCAGGAGTTGTAGTGTTCCTGCTCTTCCAAAATAAGGGCCACATAATCCTCTGAGGCTTAGAGCTTTGACATCTGCTTCTGTGTAAAACAGGGAGATATATACATACACATATATGTATATATATGTGTGTGTGTGTATATATATATATATATATATATATATATATATATATATATATATATATATATATATACACATAAATAAATATAGCCCATTTTACATCAGCTGGAGCAACTGGCTGCTGATTCCCCTCCTCCCCAGGTGACTTAAATACAGTGCTGGATTTAGAGGACGGCATATGGCTTAATGGCAAATGATCTTTAGCTCTGGTGCAATCAGCAGACCAGTGACCTTCTGATCAGGTCTGTACTGTGACCCCCTTTTTATTATCTGCTTAAAGCCCATAACGGTGGAGCAGGTGGAGTGAATCTCTGAATGGATGAGATGAAAACAATACAGAGCCAGCAGAAAACAGTACAGTCCCCAGAGCTTGCTGGGATATTAATAGTGCAAAAGGTGAACTGCTGTGAGCGAGTGATTTCTCTCCTCTTGCCGTAGATCACGACGCTGGGCAACCTATCCCCAGCCACCACCGTCTTCTTCTGCTGTGACATGCAGGAGCGCTTCAGGCCCGCCATCAAGTACTTTGGTGACATCATCAGCGTCGGCCAGAGGCTGGTAAGACCTTGCTTTCCTCCGTCTGACCCCATTTATCTCTCTCTCTGTCGCTCTCTCTCTCTCTCTGTCTCTCTCTTTCTCTTTCTCTCTTTCTCTCTCTCTTTCTGTCTGTCTCTCTTTCTTTCTCTCTCTCTGTCTCTGTCTCTCTCTCTCTCTCTCTCTCTCTCTCTGTGTCTGTCTGTCTCTCTCTCTCTTTCTGTCTGTCTCTCTCTCTCTGTCTCTCTCTCTCTCTCTGTCTCTCTCTCTGTCTCTGTCTCTCTCTCTCTGTCTGTCTGTCTGTCTGTCTCTCTCTCTGTCTGTCTGTCTCTCTCTGTCTCTCTCTCTCTCTCTCTCTCTCTCTCTTAGTCTCTCTCTCTCTTTCTCTCTCTCTCTCTCTCTCTCTCTCTCTCTCTCTCTCTCACTCTCTCTCTCTCTCTCACTCTCTCTCTCTCTCTGTCTCTCTCTTTTTCCATCACAATCCATTTTTCACGGTGACTTGACCTCCCCTGGGTTGGAGAGCCTATAAACATCTCAGTGACAGTGCGCAGGCCTAGCACCACTTCATGCAAACTACCTCATTATACAGAAACAGGAAGGGCAGACGGCGACTGTAGTGAGGCTGTTTTATTGCTTCCGTGAACTCCATTCACGCGCAGTTCATCATCTGGTTTGACTGCGCTGTCTCTGACCTCAAGATGCTTTGAGCATGCTCACTTCTCCTAGGACCTGGATTTTGTCTCACATAATCCATTTCAGTCAGAGATTGAGGTCGGGCTGGTCGTAGAGGCGGACTGTTCAGAGGCCCTAATTTGAACAGAAACGGGACGCTCCTGAATCTCAAACAGGAACATGCTCTCATTCACCGTTCACCTGCGTATTGGTTTCAGGGATATTGTCCCTCGTCCTTGTGAATATTAATGAGCTGCTGTTGATTGGCGTGCGCTATCCAAATACAATAGCACTGAATTAAAACAAGCAGCAGTGATGACTGACGACTGGCATAGAAATCTTATCAGTGACGGGCAGCATCTGTGGTTTTGAATGACAGAGCTGTCAGAGTTAATCGTAAAGATGATGCGGGATGTTTGATTGTATCCTACAGGACATCAGCCATGGTGGGTTCTTTTTATTTGAGGTCTTTGTGGGTATTTTCTTGCGTGTTTCAGCTTCAGGGGGCTCGTATTCTGGGCATCCCTGTCATCGTATCCGAGCAGTATCCCAAAGGCCTGGGTAGCACAGTGCAGGAGATGGACCTGACAGGAGCCAAGATGGTCTTTCCTAAGACCAAGTTCTCCATGGTGCTGCCGGAGGTGGAGGCCGCCCTAGCAGAGAATCCAGGAGCGCGTAGCATTGTCCTCTTCGGAGTTGAGGTTAGTGACATGTTTGCCTCGTATGCTTTATCTGTCTGTTCTGTGTTTCTTTGTCTCTGTCCGTTCAAGCGATGAACCCTGGTAGAGTTGGGCAATGACTGAAAATCACTACCGCAGGGGATTAATCTGAAATGGCGTGCGCATCTGGCAGGGTGTTAGGATTCTCTAATCATGGGCTCGCTCATTCTATAGGTATGAGCGCTGGACTGGGGTTGCCAGGTAGTGCACGTTTGTGTATTGATCCCTTGTTCGGGCAGTGTCTGAGCTCATGGCAAGTTTTAGACTGTAACCTTTTTATATTAGCTGGAAAATATCATCCACCAGAACACTGAGCATGGTTGTAAGTCGCTCTGGATAAGAGCGTCTGCTAATGCCTTAACTGTAAATGTTGCGTTTCGATTGTGACGTGAAGAATAGTTGACACAAAGGAAGACCGAACCTCTTACAGGTTAATGAGACCTGAGCCCTTTGCTAAAAGAACTGTTTGAATGCATCCCACTTTATAATGTAATGAACACATGTGTTGGAGCCTCTAATCTTGGGCTTGTGCATTTGATCTCAGGAAGTCTGGGAAGTCTGCTATATTGTAATTCTAATAGCCCTATCAGTTTGGAAATCTGCCATTTGTTCTCACATCACAGCCCCTTGAATCCACATTCATTGTTGAATCATGCAGACTGTCTGGGGCTTGATTTCACACCTAGCCACAAAGCCTTGTATTAGATCTGTATCTGTATGGACCCTGTCGGTGAAGAGCCGTATGCTCTACAGCATTAGGGTCAGACAGTTTCTTTCCAGGTGGATGTCCCACATTTCCATCAGCCCGTGAGCACCTACTGCAGCATTCCCAATAAATCCCCCCTCATAACACGGTTATATGCTTTTCATCGGGCTGTTTAAACCGTGTTTTTTTTTCTGATTGAAATGCAGTCATTGTGAACAATGAAAACAATGACGTGACTTTTCCACAGCTGGCGTGGGCCAAGAGGAAAACATAACCTCTATTACACTGTAGCTTCAGCTGACCTCTTTATTTTCTACTTCAGTTGTATTTGCTATCAAACCAGTGAAATGCAATGCACACATGAGATTTCATTTCAACCGTAACATGCAGAAAAAAAGCTGGGATAAAAAAGTAAACAAGATCCATTACATTGATTTATCATTGTGTCAGGTATTGCAAAGTGATATAGTCATCCCTTTATTAATATTATTTTAAGGCAGGTGGTATTCAGTTCTGACACAGATCTATCGTTTGATTTGATGAAAGCAAACCGCGCCTAGTTTTTCAGTAAAAATGTCAAGTGGCATGAAAACTACGTTATGGGAGTTTTGTGTTTCATATTGTGGTTGGTGTGGTGCAGCAGATAACACCACTACCCACCAGGAAGCTGCTGTCCCATGTGGGGTTCGATTCCTGGTCTGGGTGACTATGCTGTGCTATACCAATAAGAGTCCTTGGGCAAGACTCCTAACACTACACTGGCCTACCTGTAATATGATTAAACTTGTAAGTCGCTCTGGATAAGAGCGTCAGCTAAATGCCGTTAATGTAAATGTACATATTTCATTTCAGACTTTTTGTTCCACTATATTGATTGGTTGGATTTCAGTCTGGCACAAATTTCTTTCCATCAGTTAATCCTGTCCTGTTCATTGGAGTAGTGCCGTATGTAAAACGCTGAATAAGCATCCTATTAAAATATGTATATGAATATATATGATTAAATGTGGCTCTGCAGGTCAGCTCCAACTTTCTGTCCAACCTCCGTATTGTGTATTATGAAAATGTCTTGAATTATAGAAAGATATTACTTTTTGGCACATCACCCGCCCTCCCTCCACATTTCTGTTTTGGGAAATCCATTATGTGAAATTAAATAAGTGTAGGTATTTAATTGGATGTGAACATGAGTTTTCACTTTACCTGTTTGTCATTTGTTGCTATGTCTATTATCATTGTAGTTAAATATCAAAGTTACATTTAGGGCATTTAGCAGACGCTCTTATCCAGAGCGACCTACAACCATGTTTTGTGTTCTGTTGGATAATGATTCCCAGCTAGTATAGGAGTCTTCAACTTGCAATGAGCTCAGACTCTGCCCAAACAGGAGCCAGTGCTGACCCCTAGAGAGATCAATACACAGACATATGTAAGCATAAGTGCCTGGCAGCTACCTGGCAACCCAACCCAGCGCTTATACCAAAAGAGAAGAAAGGCAATTGTGAGTACAAGTGCAAAAACAAAGTATTTCAGGAAACACATATAACATACCCATCTACTAGAGCTCACTCACTTAAGTGTGTTACAGAGAGATGGGTCTTCAGTCTGAGCTTGAAGACTGCAAGAGACTCAGCTGTTTGGAAATATCACATCTCAGATGTGTGTTATGTGAAGTAACTATTGCTAGTAGCTGCTACGTTTAGGCCGAGGAACATGGAGAAAGATTTTTGAGGCTCATGTTTGGAAGAGCAAGCCAAAACCAAAAGCAAGCGTGCCTGGTAGTGGCAGCTAGTTCCGGTGGATCATGGTTTACAGAAAGAACATCCAAAATGATTTATAGTTCACATACATGTAATGAAATGGAAGTGTGTAGTCCAGAGTGGTTTCTGTGATTGGATACGCTGTGCTTGTTTACTTTGGGAGATGCTGCCATCTAGTGGCTGAAATGGCAGATTGAAACATCCAACTTTCCTTTTCCTGTTCCTCTTGTCCTTGGTTTAAAGTGCAGTAGTTAAAACCGCCATCAAGTAACTATAATGTAATTCTGATCTTCATATAGACCCACGTGTGCATACAGCAGACGGCTCTGGACCTGATCGGGAGGGGCTTTGAAGTGCACATTGTAGCTGACGCAACGTCCTCCAGAAGCATGATGGACAGAATGTTTGCTCTAGAGGTAAAGTGAATAGCCTGAAAATAGATACCATAAGAGTTTAGTTTCAAATTGTATTATACTGATACCAACACCTTGACTCTGGAGCACTTGAAACCAGTTCCTGGTTCTGTTACTGTTTCTGTCACTTCGTTTGAGCTACAAGCTGAAAGTGGGTAAGAACTAAACCAGTGATCTCAGTAAGAATGTACTGTGCTTATAAATCACTTACATTCACAGACGTGTAAAATCCTGAATTCCCTCATACGAAACAGCACTGACATCTGGATAGCTTCACTCTGCATGCACTCTACTGTCAGCAGCCCCTTGCATCCTCTTCGTTTTGGAGTGATGCTGGAATGCTGGAACACCCTGATTTCTAAGCTGTCTCGTTTCTGGACTAGATTGTTGATGTGTCTCTGTGACCTACATGCTCAGGTTTCAAAACCCAAAGCGGGAGAAACACCTGGGACATTATTACATGGGTTAAATTAATTAAACTTGTTTGTGTTTTTGTACCACGTACCCAAAACAATGAGCCACCGAGCTCACTGTAATGAAAATGCATCTTTAACGCTGCTGTTTATTTAAAAAAAATATATATGTATGTATGTATGTATGTATGTATGTATGTATGTATGTATGTATATGTATTTTCTAAAACGTATCCACGCTAAAACAAGCACATATGGGTCTTTTATATATATGGGTCTTTTAACACCTGCTAATAACACATTTGAAAAACAATAACAAAATTTAATAAGTGTAAAATACATTTTTTATATATATATATATATATATATATATATATATATATATATATATATATATATATATATATATATATATATATATATATATAATTAGTAAATTTAGTTATTGTTTTCAAGTGTGTTATTAGCAGGTGTTAAAATCCTGAAACCTTCTGAAGACCTTCATTTCCAAACAGGATTTTTCTGGAGACTTTAGTATTTTTCCTGCTGGGACCACCAGTGCATTTGTAGTTACCGTACTAGCTCGACATGCACATGCCATAATGGTGCCACCACGCATGCTTCAGGGCTGCTGTAGCGTAGTACTTCTTAACATTGGTTCTGGAGCACATCTGCCCTTAACGTGGTAAAGGTTTACTGTCCTGTACTGGAGGCTCAGGCTGTCCTTGCAGGATGTGCAGCGCTGCGTGTATTCACCAGTGGTCAGTTTTTCGCTTTCGCCTTCAACAGTTTATCAGCTCTGCTGGTTGGTTTGCCAGTATTGGACCTCCCAGTGGTGACATACAGTTAGGATAGGCGATTGTAACGTTTGGCCTCTTCGATCTTTCCCAGCGTAATCAATATGAGCATTACTGTCTGAAAGGAGATATGGTTCTATTCCAGTTGGCTACATGGCATTATTGGAAAATACAAGCCTCATTGCTTTTGTGCTCCGATCTGACCAGGTGTTTGTTATTTTGATTTGGGCCGGTTGCATTTGCACCAGTATCGATTGTAATCTCTTGCTTAGATGGATGAATTCTATTTCAGAGTATGCCAGGTTTTAAAGGCTTTTTTAGACTGTCAGTAATACCAACACACTGTTGTCAGGGCTCACAGAGAGGTTTATTCTTTATTCTAGGGGAACCATTATGCATTTCTCTTTCCTTTGATGTTTAGAGCAGTGTATGTAAATGGTCTGCAAAGATATAAAGCCCAAAGTACATGTGCCAGGAACCACTTTTCTCCGCTGCCTGAAACCCCTCACTGGAATTTAATTTCCTTTGTTACAAGGTGATGTCATCTCGTAACACACTCCTTATTGCCCGCCCACTGGAAGGCTTGGCACGCCCTCATAATGGTTGGCACAACACACACAAAGCTAAAACAGTAAAAACCACTCTGACTACTCGGAAACGTCCTGCTCCAGTGTAGCTTAGGAAAGTGGATCTACCAACTTTTTGTACCTGGCTTTCAGGATTGGACTCAGAAGCAGAAGCGACATCACTGTAAGAAAAGCCATAATGGTGTGGGTGGAACTTACCCTGGAGGTTGAGCAAGTGGAGTGGAGGATAAGTGGAGGTTGACTACCCACAGAACACTGGGCTAATTAGGAGGCGGGGCTTAAAGATACAATTTTAGACAGATTGTGAATACAGTATGGGAAAGTATGTAGGTCTGTTCTAATAGACCCCAAAAACGAAATGATGGAATGGCGTAAAGGCATTGTTTTGATTGGATAGCCAAAACTGTTACAAACTGTTATCCATGCAAACAGCCTCAACATCTGCAAAATCCAGGCTACAGCTGTTTGTCTCTGTATGTTGTACTTTTTAAAGGGGACGACATTTAGACTCATTTATTTCTCTAATGAAAACTGTTCTCCTTCTACCTCAGCGCCTTGCACGCACTGGCATCATCATCACCACCAGCGAGTCTATCCTGCTGCAGCTCGTAGCCGACAAAGAGCATCCCAAGTTCAAAGAGGTCCAGAACATCATTAAGGCCAGCGCTCCTGAGTCCGGCCTGCTGTCCAAGGTGTGAGAAGGGCCGGGCAGTGAAACCTGAGGCACGCGTGTTTGGCTTATTGCAATCTTGATGTTTTACCGATGTCTCTTACAGGTTCTGCAAAAAGTTCTTCAGATCTGATGGGTGTTCTGAGTTTCTGTCTGAAGATTTTCAAGTGTAAAAGTCAATTTGCATCTTTCAAATCGTACAAACTTGTGTTGTAGGTGGTGGTGGATTTAGCTGGCGTTCTGTATCTGTACACTTGGCAACAAACAACTGGATGATTTGGCTAATGAATGAATGTCTCTCTTTTTAAATCGAAGGAGTAAACGTTGGACTAGAGAGTGTATTAGTACTTTAACCAGGATATCGAGCTGTGTAGCACTAAGGGTACCACTGGAACTGAAGATGCAGCACAAATGCACCCCCATAATAACCCCTATCCCAGTTTCTTTCGCCTAGAATTCGTTACACCAGTATCTTAGTTTGTACGGTGCACTAGTCTAATGCAGTCATAAACCATGCTGAATGTGCAGTAAAACCGTTAAAATGTTAAGAATATTGTGACCTTAGTGATCGAAGTGATGGTAGAATTGGCAGACTATTGAACAGCAGCATGAGGAGTCCTACCGCTGTAGCTTGTGAGTTGAATCTGGATGTAATTTTAGCGAGTGGTACCTGTAATATGGGTAGTACTGTATTTCTGTGGCGTTTAGCTTTAATAGGGCTACGTAGAGAAATGTGTGATGTATGATGCTGTGTAAAACTCTAAAGGCCCCTTAGTCTGGAGTCATTTCAGATGTATTTATCTTTTTCCCTTTAAAATGTTACAGTCAGTTTGTTCAGCTGTTTCTATTTGCTTATCTCCTTTCTCTGCTGCTGCTGTTACATTGGAATCATACCCAAGAATCAGAGAGAACACCAAAAGCAGACTACCTCTCTTTTGAATCGAGTTCCTCATTCGGTTAAACTCCTGAAAATGTTACAAGCCTTTAATTAGAACCCCTATGTGCATGTTAGTGAAGGAGTTACTTTGAGCTGTTGTAGTTTCCTGTTACATTTAGTTTGGGCCAGGCTTAACCTTTAGAAGTCCAGAGTTATTTCTTGGTTATCTATTAGTGCTACAATTACATGGTTAAATATTCAATCATATGTAGAGTTACACCCTGACGTTACGCTTGATTTTAGCGACGCACCAATATGGGGAGTTGAGGGCAATGTTCTTCATTTAGAAATCTCCTATTTCCAATACATCAGCCTTTAAAAAAATGCAGCTTCTTCAGCATGACTGGGAAATATAACATTCATTTCTTTTTCTATACAAAAGCAATAAAATGAATAAAATGCAGAGATGGTAGCTCCCCAGTGTTCTGCACTCCCAGAATACAGGAAATAGAAACTCTAAGATCTGCTTGAAATGCCACTGACTTACAAATAAGCACTTATCTGCTGCTCCCTGTTCGATTTATGGTCTGTATGACCAGGTTAGTTTTGTTTTTCTTTTGTTTCGACATTAGGAGATTACGAAAACAGCAAACATATTTTAAAAATCTACTTTCAAGCGCTCATCTGATAGACTTCCAACAGAGTATCTCCCTTCATTACAGCTACTAGTGAGAAGTATAGTTACACCATGCTTTTGTCGTCGCTGAGGATAACCACCACCTCTAAGGGTTCAGTTATGGAATCGAGCCTGTAAACTCACACATCGTAGCTTACTTCCTCTTACTGGTCACTTCCTTTTTGGTTGCTGTTTCCATCGTTTGTGTTTGATAAACCCTCCTGTAGCTTCCTTTGTGGCAGTTTTCCTGTGTTCACGCACAAACCCCCTGAATGGCACTAAAGCTGCTTCGCCCTGTATGTCTGAAAGGACTGAAGGGCCTGTATGCTCACTGCCCCGTGTCGGATGCAGCTTCACTGTCTAGCGTGTGTTAGATCTGTATAGGTGTGGATACTGTTAAGCCAGCTTCACTCAGGCTTTATTTTCTCCTTTGTGTATCAAAGCAAATCCCATTTATGTCATGAGTTCATCTGGATATTTGAGATTACAAGCATGCATCATATCTCAGAGGTTCTGCAGATGCAGGCACTGTGACTTTGTGAGTCATGTGACTTTGGTAGATATGCTTTTATAGTGATTTTGTTGTATTTGGAGCAGATACTTGTTGTTTAATGCATTGTTGGTGTCACTGTCCATTTCAGTTGTCTTGGTGCATATTGTCTGTTATGTTCAGTCAGTATGTCAAGAAATGAATAGTTTTAAATTTGACAGATAATGTAAATGAACGGTTAGCAAACACGTTTTCAGTGTTTTCATTTATAAATTTGATATTTAAGTATCAAGGTTAATATCTGATTTAATCATTCGATTATTTCTTGTTATTAGATTAATGTAATGGTGTGCAGTAAATTACACACAGTAGAAAACTGGAAGTGACTGAAGTGAATCAACAAGAACTAAAACCAAAGCACAGGTTATCTGAGAGAACAAAGCGTTTTGAGTTTTAGTATCTGGTGAGTAGCATAATTATTATTATTAAATTATTATTATGATTATTTGTGTAAAATTAGGGCCGTAAAAGTGCCTGTAGTTCTGCAGTGAGTATGCATGTCAACCCATGGTGCGGATGAAATTCCTGTTGATCTGTACCGTGACTGAACCGGCAGTCTTGTGCTGTTTTCCCTTTTAACGAATTGTCTTCACTAAACTGCTGGTGGATGGACTCATTGTGTCTTAAGCGTATCCAGACCCAAAGTGAGAGAGTGCAAGTGTAAACCAGCTCTGTGGGTGTGTATATGTGTGTCAGCAGAAAGATTATATACAGTGCCTATTTAAGAACAGTCCAAACTGATTGTACCTCTTGCGTATCTTGCCTACTTCTTGATGTGATGAAATAGATTTGTGCACTGTATAAGAACACCTTCATTTTTGTATCAGCTTACATGCAGTGTGTAATAAATGTTTCTATTATGCACTATGCTGAGCTTTGTCCGAGTGTCACTGCAGGTTCCGTTGGTTTACACAGTTTCTGCCATGTACTTCGTCAATGAAGACTGAGTCGGTGGGGAAGGAATGTTTGAGATGACAAGGACACACTCTGAGGGATGCAAAGCGCTGCTCCTGTGAAGCCTCAAAGATGGCTGGAGCGCTTATGGTGCTCCCTTTTGGAGAATCCCCAGTCTACTAAACATGAGCGAGCAAGTAAGTCGGTTATTAGCTAGCGCATTGAGGTCCTTCCCTTCTAAAAATGCCAGTAAAATGCAGTTTAGCATCTTATCTGTCACGTGGTCTCGGTCACTCAGATATGAAAGCTCTTGTTACCTTTCTGAAACAACATATGGTTTCATATGGTCTAAGCTGATCAGAGTGGTTGATCCGTTGGACATAAAGCTGGGCTAGGCTGAAAGGCCAGTGGGTTGAAGCTGGTCATGCTGGTAGGCCCACTAAATGAAAACCCTGATCAACCATCTAAGCTGGTGAATCTGGTAGAGCATTTAATCCACTGTGTGAATTCTGAGAACTATCTCTCTATCTCTCTATCTATCTATCTGTCTGTCTGTCTATCTATCTGTCTGTCTATCTGTCTGTCTATCTGTCTGTCTGTCTGTCTATCTGTCTGTCTATCTATTATCTATCTGTCTCTGTTCATTTTCTATCTAAACGTTGTGCACCTTCAAAGACGTTTTGAAGATGAATATGAACAGTTACTCCTGCGAAGCCAAATTGCTCAATGAATTAATAGTCCATTTGTGTAGGTCTGGTTTCCCGTACTGCGGTATGTGACTGAACTGAGTGGGATGTAGGTCAGCATGGATAGGATAACGTAATCGCTTTCATACAAAATATTTAATTGCGTCTCGACAAATAGAGTAGTCAGACTGTGAAGTAGTACATCATCAAGGTCTGCGTGTGTGAGAGAAAGAGAGAGCGAGTGTGAAACAGAGAGATAACACAGCACAATCTGTCCTCATTTGTCTCAGTGACAAGATAATAACACCATTCAAACTGACAGTGGCTGTTTGGGCTCACGGAGAAGAGAGGGAACTATGATGTACGCTGCTGCTTAATAATGTATATATATACTACATCCCTTTATACAACTATGTTTCTATATACACCAGTTCAAAGTATTATACACTCATCATCAAAAGAAATGCTGCACCCAGAAGGAAGTGTGGGATTGCAGTGCTACTGGGAATGAAGGTAAAGGTTACCAAGAACTATAAATGATGATACATTTAGACTGATATGGGGAATATTTACTGAGCTACACATACAGAAGTAGTGTCTCTCAGTATGGCACCTGGCTGCTGTGTGTGCTAACTCATCATGTCAGATGTCTCGGCATGGAGCCGTAGAGGTTCCCAATGGTGTCCTGTGATAATCCATCCCATGCAGCTGGAATACTCTCATACAGTTCCTGCAGATGGTGCTTTAGGGGTGGAGGTGGAGGGACACCAGGTCTTCTGGACCTGTGACACGTGACAACAAACCGTTCATCTTGGCACTGACCACGATGCCTCCACACACGGATTCGTTGGTCGTCTCCACCAAGTCAAAAGCAGGACTCGTCACTGAAGATGACCCGCTGTCATTATGAGTCACTATGACAGTCTGGCACGACACCACTCTAGTCTTTGGCGATGTTGACATGATGTTAGAGACGGTTGTCATAATGCATGTAGTCCTGCATTGTGCAGCCGTCTGTCAGTGGTGCTGTTACTAAATGGATCACTCATGACGGGCCACTGCTCGCTAAATGTATGCAATTATGATATTTGGGTCAGTCAGGTACAGACACATGGCCCGTACTTGCTTACGTCACATGGGAGGTTGAACACGAATAATTTAAAGTTGAATAATTTGCATATCACACAGTGTAAAACCTACCCACCAAGTTTCATTCATTTACGGCATTTAGCTGACGCTCTTATCCAAAGCGGCTTACAAGGTTATACGTGTAACAGGTGGGCTAGTTCAGTGTTAGGAGTCTTGCCCAAGGACTCTTATTGGTGTAGCTCAGCATTTGCTACCAAGACGGGGATTTGAACCCCCATCTCCCACATGTGGTGATAGCTCTTCAGTGGGTAGTGGTGTTAACCGCTGAGCTACACCAACCACTAGACACAGCTTCCCTGACCGGGAATCGAACCCGGGCCGCGAGAGCACCGAATCCTAGCCACTAGACCAACAGGGACATCAGTCATTCCAGTCGGCTGATTCCTTCTGGGTGCTGTTATTTGTACAACTAGTCTTTTGATGATGAGGGTATCTTCATTCTTGTAACTGTACGCCTTTCTGACTGTTTTGCTTCTAACGCTTTTCTATAAGGCCATGTTTATGAGCACTGAGTAGATCCACAGGTGTCTTTTATAAACCCTTATAAACACTTATTCCAGTAGACATAGTAGATCATACAGGTTGCATTTAGAAGCTATGACTTCATGTTGAAGGAGGATTCACCATGCACCTGTGCCACTAGGGAAGCCCTAGGTAAGTGATTTACTATCACAGTAGCTTGTATTGTGAGGTGAAATGGCAAGACAATGTTTTAGAGGAATGTAAATTCGCCTATTGATTGTTCCATAAAGCATATATCTTTGCTTTCCTTCACCCATAATCTCATAATCTCACCTAATCTCACCTCTCACCTATGTGGGAAGAAACCTAGTGAAAACAGCAGCAGCAGTGTAATTTCAGGTTTCCTTGTGGGTTGCTGGTCACCCCGTGGTGCCGAGGTGCCTTATGCCACCAACAGGGTTTATACTAGTTTGAAGTGTCTTGTAGGCCCGAGTGGTGAATGCACAGACAGGCTGGTGTAATGATCTCTGTAAGTGGCATTGCTAATGAGCTGAGCTGGGAGACAAGCTGCTGCGCAGACGTGAGTCCTGCTGAGTTCATAAATCAGTTTTTCCTTTGGGTCACTACAATTGGCACGGTGATAACAATCACAACCACGCAGACAGACAGAATGACAGAGGTCAAGATTTTACAGATTTTGTTCCTTTTGAGTTCTGCTTCTTTCTTCTTCAGCAGGGAGTCGAAGCCCGGGGTGTAGAGATCTTCCAGCCAGAAGTTCAGTTTCCTAGGGTCTTCCTAAAAGAGAGCAGAAGAATGTGAATGCAGCATTAGCGTAGCGTAGTTCAGATCACACTCATACAAACCACTGCTTTCCGTCTAGTGGGTGATGTTACCACAGAGGGGCTGACAGACGCACATGTCCACTGTTATTGTAATTACTTGTTCAGTGGACTGACCGCCAACTGAGTCCAGATCTCAACACTACTGAATGTGTTTAGCATTAGGGCAGTGAAGAGAGGGGAATGCATCTGAACTTCAGCAGTGTGGAAAATATCCCTGCAAATACACGTCAATGATTCTGTGCAGTTATCTGTTCATTCTCTAAAAATAAACGTGTACTTAATGACTGTTTAACTGGAAATTAATTTAATAAAATGGATGAATAAATTGGGATGGTTTATGACTTTTGCACATTAGCGTAGACATAAGGTGAATGCAGATTAACATTTTTTCTAAAAAAAAAAAAGGTCTGAAGCTAGCATTTGCAGTACATCCAGTTGCTGGCTGTAGGTTACAGGAGACAATAGCGTTTGGGTAGAGCCAAAAATGAATGGGACCCTAATAGAAAAATGAGGGATGGAAAAAAAAAGACAAACAGACGAGTACAGGTCACACCAACATTGAATTTGTGCTCGGTGGTGTGCCCTGAGACAGTGTATGAGAAATAGTGTTTGTCGGTCGAGCAAAAGTACAATAGATGGGTGTGTACTTTTCCACCCCATTCATTCTCAATGGAAAACCTTTTGGAATATATTTGGAGTCTTTTTGAAAATCATAGATCGGATCAAAAAGCTGCATATAAGCACACCAATCCCCATCAGACTGAACATTTTGGAGCTGGAATGGTGTTGATATCTCGAAAGCTGCAGGAATAGTTAGTGGACACAAAAACCTTAGCCAAGAAGAAGAAGAATATAAAGGTGCGGTGTGCAAAATAATAAAAAAATTGACTTGGTCCTTACCTTGGTTTTCAACAACACACGTTTTGTTTTGGAAAACAGTAAATCTTCCTCAAACAGTGTGAAAGTTTCGGGATAAATGGGGCAGAAATCTATAAACACTGGCCATTTGCAGTTACAACACTCCGTATCGCTTCAACATAAATGGGCGTGGCTACACTGCAGTAGGTTGAAGGGGAGGTCATGTGTAGTTCTTGGTTGTGACTGCAAAACCACGATGGATTCCAAACAGGCTGTATTCTCAGCTTAAGACTGCTTCTCTGGACTACTCCATTGCTCGTTGGCTGGGTGGCATTACACCTGGTGACATTTAAACTCTCGAGCATCAAGTAACAGTGTGAACTGATAACACCAGTATTGACTGTCACTGACTTTATCTGTCCTCTTTTTCAAGTGTGCCATTTACTCATCTAAAAACGTCTGCTTTAGCATGCCTTTGCTTCAGTAGCAATCACAGTAGTGTTAGGGCTGAATATAGACGGGTATTCATCTTCAATAAATCAATTTCTTTCAATTTTCTTTACTTCGAAAATAGTTATTCACCCGAGACATGTTTGGTGTCTGAAGACTGCTATTTAAGTATGCACTGGAGCGATGAGGCGAATGTTGCTGAAAAGTAATGGAAACTTATACCCATTAATCCCTTTAATTAGCTTTATGCAAACTACATGCCTAATTCATCACTCCCCTCAAGCAGTGCCGCTTTGTTGCATAACCTATATTAGCCTTGCTTATGAGGTCAGTGTGCAACGTGCTGTTAACCACAAATCCAAGGTATTAACCAAGGTATTCAGTTCTGGTTAAGGAATGAGGCTGGGATATGTTTACCCCATAACATTCAGTGTTTGTTTGAGCCCATCATTCATATACATATTAAATATTCTAGTAGTAAAAAGACCGTTTACGGCTATTTACGGCTAGACCGTAAACACACCCCTGGACTAGCTCCAGTTCTGGTGTGATAGAGATGACTACTATTAACATATACCATATGTCGTATAGGGATGTCTGATAAGGTGTCACAGTTTGGTGGACTGTTTGTAGATGTCATGGTAGGTACATTTGGGCAGAGAACGACTATGAAAATAAATCTCCTTCTAATGTTTCAAGTCTCATAAGCCAATCCCTGCTTTTAATATCTGGATCTGAGTGTCTTGAAACGATGTTTGTGGTGATGTTGAGGATTCACTTGACACTCGAAAGCTATTGGTGGAGTTTTACACAGCAGCACTCTCTAACACTAGGCCAGCAAGTGGTAGAAGTGGTCAGTAGATAGCAGCAGCCCCCTCTGTTGGGCTAAGCAATGTGAGACTGTTCTTCTGCTATACTGCAGGTCTTCTTTTTAGGTGTTTTTAACTCACTGTTAATTCATAGCCTGGAGAAGACCACCCATAAAGACACCTAACATATCGTAACTGACTGAATACATTTGGTATAAGGGGGAAATCAGTGCCATAGGTGTGGTCTCAACACTGGTTCGAACACAACAACCCACCCATCACCCCGCACCATCCAACAGTCTGATCAGGTCTCGCCTACTTGCGTCTAGCATTTCTTAATTGGTCATCTTAGAGATGTAGCCTCTGGGAGGCACATTGTAATGATCTAATATGACTTCACCATAAAGATAATGCAAACAAGTTTGTTAATATGCTACATATATACAACAATTCTGGCCCCCTCAAAATACTGGTACATACATGTCCCCATTCTCCATACTTACAGCTACGGGTAAAACTGTGTAAATTTGATATTAAGGCAAATTATTTCTCCAAATCATGTCATAACATCTCAGCAGATCCTTTCCTGGTTAACACAGTAACTTAATCTACCTAACCACCTGCTGCACAATCCAAGTTTCAGGGGTTGGTTTGTCTCCGTACCTTTAGATACTCTGCTAGGTTGCCAGTCATAGTGTGTCTATCATAGTCCTCGATGGTCCAGGAGGGTTTGGTCCTGTGGTTCTCTTCATCGACGGTCCTTATGTCCATGTAGAGCGGGTTCTGTTTGACCTTTGGTTTCAGAGTGAGTGGTGTGATATGCTGCTCCAACTCGCGGTCTCTGAACTCCATGCTGACCGCTGGAAGCCGCTGACCTTCTGCGCCTCTTGGCCCTTTTTGCTCTCTCTGTACAGAACAAAGGTCCAGAACAAACATATACATTTCAGCAGCTCCTTTTCCATTTCGAAAAGCATGAGCAGTGCTAATGCTAGCTTCAGTGGCTACATGTGCGCCTTCTAAAGTTGGACAAGGTTTTAGATTTACAAACATGCCGCAATGTACTGTAGATGTCTACTGGGCATAGGTGCAACTGCTAGACAATAAAGACCCAACTGGGAGACCAATTTGCCACAGCGCCACCCTGAGGCAGACCAACGCATCATCTCTAGTTGAGAATACTAAAGACAGATGCTTGCTGATTATAAGGCCTTTCCCTGAAACTGTTTTTGACCATCTACTTTTGACCTAGTGGCCAGCATAAAATAATATAATATAATATAATCTACAGGGGTTGGACAATGAAACTGAAACCCCTGGTTTTAGACCACAATCATTTATTAGTATGGTGTAGGGCCTCCTTTTGCGGCCAATACAGCGTCAGTTCGTCTTGGGAATGACATATACTGCGTCCTGCACAGTGGTCAGAGGGATTTTAAGCCATTCTTCTTGCAGGATAGTGGCCAGGTCACTACGTGATGCTGGTGGAGGTTCGTCCTTCTTGGTGGTATGCTGACATTACCCTGGATACCGTGGCTCTTAAAACATTACAAAGACTTGCTGTCTTGGTCACAGATGCGCCAGCAAGACGTGCACCAACAATTTGTCCTCTTTTGAACTCTGGTATGTCACCCATAATGTTGTGTGCATTGCAGTATTTTGAGCAGAACTGTGCTCTTACCTGCTAACTGAACCTTCACACTCTGCTCTTACTGGTGCAATGTGCAATTAATGAAGATTGGCCACCAGGCTGGTCCAATTTAGCCATGAGACCTCCCACACTAAAATGACAGGTGTTTCAGTTTCATTGTCCAACCCCTGTAAGTAAATGTTTAGGAATCTGATTTGAGGATCTGAGATTTAGGGGTCCAAGAAATAAAATGGCCTCTGAGGGCACCTTGTATTTTATACCTTGGTTGTGACATGATAGTTGCTCTTTTATCTTAGCTCCTTATTCAAACTGTATGGGTTAGGACTAGAGTGCCCACTTGTCCGGTGTAATGGTGGCAGGCCAGACATGGGTCGAATCCATAGTAGGATTTATTAACCAACACAAAGCAGTAGAAAATGCACAAACAATCAAAAAAACAAAAACAAAGCAAAAAGTCTCAAAAATTCAAACGGAACCACAAAACTAAGGGCAAGAGTCCGGAACAGAGGGAGTATTCTGAAAAACAACAAACACAGATTAATCATGGAATTCCAGGACTGAGGATGCTCTCACAGTAGCCGGTACAGTGGTTAATGCTCCACAAACACCTAGGAAGGGGAAGGCCAGTTTAAAGAGCAGGATAATTATTAGGGATGAGGAGCAGGTGAGACAGGGCAGGTGCGGGAGGGAACAGGCGCGAAAATCCTCAGAATTCCAGCGAGTGGTGGCCGGCATGAAAAGTGTCCCAGGAGTGCCTATCCTGGGATGACCTGACATCCAGTTTTTAATTTCCAGTCCTCTGTCTGCCGCAGTGCCTGGATGGATGCCTATTAGTCCTCTTTTCATGATGAACTATTTAAATCGTCACTCCCGCCATTGGCTCACATCCGTGTCAAAATACATGCCTTTAATTTTACTGCGTTAAGGTCATGTGACATTATGACTCGCCTACCGGCTAACCAGAGGTCAGTTCTGTACATCCTAGTCAATTAGTAAGCTCCCATCTAAGTCACGAATGTCATCTATTCCACCCAATTAGGTGAATATAACAATAATGTTTGTGTCATACAGGTTCAGTTATGATTTTCATTCTGTTCTAGTATTGTGCCTGACCCCCTCTTTATGATGTCCTCCTTTTGGGGGTAGGAGGTCCTCCTTTTTGAGGTTATGAAAGTGGCCATTCTCAGTTAGGACACAGGTGGGGAACGCTGGTCCTGGAGGGCTGAATCCCAGCACAGGTTTCCTCGTAATACCCCAGTGTTTAGATACCAGGGTTAGGTTATAGTTTTACCACAAAGAAATCAAAAGAGACTGTGCTGGACTCAACCAACCCCTCAACTTCCAACCCTGGTTTAGCAAATTAAACGATTTTCCATTATGTAGGCCCTTGAATGCTTATTGAAAAAGACATGAGCAGATGTCAAGGTAAGGAGCTGCTGAAAATGCCAAAGGACCACTCATCTGGGTTTGTTAACGACAGTAAGAAGAGTTTTCTGAACATGATGAATAAAATACGCTCCATAAGGGGCGAGGACTTCAAATGATCTCTCTGTAAACACTCTTGTATAAATGATGAAAGCCTGCAGCAAAACACGGAGCGAGACACATTTCACACTGGGCTGTGAAACACCGATATTCACTTTGACTGAGGTTTGATCGTTC
Source organism: Prochilodus magdalenae (assembly GCA_024036415.1). Lineage (NCBI taxonomy): Eukaryota > Metazoa > Chordata > Actinopteri > Characiformes > Prochilodontidae > Prochilodus > Prochilodus magdalenae. The sequence continues at coordinate 163,861 of JAMWET010006528.1, forward strand.
TATGTAACTGAAGAGTGAAAAGCCTTCAGTGACCGTCTCTGCACAGGGATTACAATTTTCAATAAACGTTGAATCATGGCCGCTGCTCAGTTTCTGAACGGGGTTTCAGGTCTGTTCTCTCAAAACCACAGTTATATTTCATATCATAAAAGACAGGATGCATTCCTAGTAGTCCTGTCCAAGCAGGCCCACATACACTCATCATTGCAAAAAGGGGGTGCACCAATAGCTGCACCCAGAAGGAAGCAACCGACTGGAATGAAACCTGGTGGGGAGGTTTGACATGGTGAGACTCGCGAGAGATTCAAGTTTCACGCTCAGCTGTGCATGTGACATAAGCAAGGACGGGCCTTATTCCTGTACCTGAATGATCCAACAGCCACGACTGCGGAGATGCAGTGAGCAGTGATGCCTCCATGAGTCTAACAGGATGTTAGTGCCAGCAGCATTGGCAGATGGCTGCACCATGAAGGACTATGTGCCAAAAGACAGTTACAACTACTGCCCTTAACACCACATCAACATCACAGACTGCAAGGTGTCATGCCAGACATTGTTAAAGGTATTTCAGCATGATGTTTAGATTTGCACTGCTCTTAGCGTTCAAGGAAACTAATACGTCTTACATTATCTGGACTACTCAAAAGGACACCCCACTGTTTTTCACCCTGATCTCTATCTGTTGATCTGTGTTCATTAAGAGAACAGAAACACTAAAACTTTAAACCTGTCCTGTAACAGACACCAGGAGGCAGATGCGAAGGATTCACCCATTGACTTCTATTATAGAAGTAGTTGAGCTGTTCTTCTACATAATCAGCTATATGATACCAATGTGTCAGATAGAGAGGAGGTTGAGTAGGTCTTCTACAGTACAGTGTAACAGTCAGAGAGCACCCTTCATTTATTTCAGCTCAAAAATAATCCTAAACCATAAACTTTCACCTGCACAAAGAAGAGGAAACAACTGTGTAGCACCTGCCAGATCACAAACGCTGTCACCATCAGATAATCAGCACTTAAAGCCTTCAACTTAGAGGAAAATGAAGCTCCACTTTCGCTTCACATCTGAGAAAATCTACAGTGTTTCTGTGCATTCTTCCACTGTAAGAAGACATTTCAGTGCTATGGGTATGCAACCAGCTTCAACCAACCAAGCCTGAACTGGGTTGAGGTGTGGAAAAACATCCCTTCAGATTTCTTCGTGAAACTGAAAGCAGGTCTCCTGGAAACTAATATAAGCTTTAGTAAAGGCAAATCGTGGACACACTGAAATATGAGATATTATATTCAGATGGGAAAAAAAACAGTGAAAATCACATGAGTCAAAAGGAAAGGAACGGTCTACATACCATGTACATACCAAGTTACCATGGTGACTAGTTGTTTTCCTGAGCATTAAAACTTCTGTAACTTGTGCTTAGGGGTTTATTCTCAAAAGAAGACGAATACAGGGTGGTTTGGACTTTAGCACAGTGCTGTAGGCCTTTAGGTACAGTACCAGTCAAAAATGTGAACATGGCTACTTATAGAAGGTTCTCCTTATGTATCTTAATGCTTTACTTCAGAATAAAAGTGAAGACATTAAACTATAAAACAAAGTTTTGGGCCAGTTCTATTGGTCTGCCCATCATAAATATTAACTAAAGGAGAACTAGAGCTTTTACACTGTGCAGAAAGAGATAAGCGATTTTACACAACTAAATACATATCAGAGGTGGAGATATGGAGAAATAATATGCCGTGGTACATCAAGAGGATGTGTACTGTTTCAGACATCTCATCACTTGGAACTGTTATGTGTAAGCCTGTAAGGTAACCAAACAGATTCATTTAGTTTGGTGTGCCTAAACTTTTGACTGGCATCGTACATGGTGACATTTCATTTGTTCTGGGTGATGAAAGAGCTCAGAATAGAAACCTACCTGACATTCAAATTAGCACGACTATATAATAACTGCTGACCTGTCAGATTTTCTCTCCTCCTCCACACAGTCAGTCCTGCTATTTTGATGGTGCTGCTAAGAGGTTTAGCCTTTAAATATCAGCACCTACCTGTGAATACACTCTGTTCTGCCACTGCCTCTGGCCAGAGAGTGCAGCCCCAATCTGGAACATCCCGTGGGTGGCTGGTAGCATCCCCACATCCAGCTGGAGGAATTTCTCTGGATGGTTATTATTGGGGAGAACGGTGATGTCCATGTTTCTCTCCGGGATAACATGGCTTTCTGAGTCTCACTCAGTCTGACTGCACTAATGACTTATTAATAAGGGAGCAGGTGTCAGTAGCAGGTATGTGTAACCCTATCTAAGCCCAGCGGCCTGGTTAACACAGCCCATGCTGCCGGGAAGTGGGAGAAACCAGGGGGAGTCATGTCACACCCACAGGCTACTGATCAGCCTTTTAGAGTAACCCTGTAGAGTCTATAGTGGGTCCCACACCCCAGTCTTCTACTCTCATAACTACAGAGCAGACATGTCTCTGCAGCAGCAAAACCGCTACATCCACAATCATAACTTTACAGGAGGAAGGACATTTTGGGTGTTCCTGTCGGTCCATTTCACATGAGTTCATGAGGTTCAAGGTGTAGTACAGCCAAAATGAAAAATCCATTGCTACATCTGTTTTCAACATGTCTGCTCTCCTTCTGCAGTTATGCCCCAATAGTCCAGAGAGTTCAGACCTGAAAGACTCCTTCAGATGACGGAACTACCCAGAGGACCTACGCAGGAGACTTGCTGAACATGCAGGCTCAGTGTTGGCCAGCTCAGTCATACAGTACCCATAGTAGATACCATAGTTAATTCCAACCAGTCTTTTTTTATGTTTGAGGAAAGTTTGATTCTCATGCAAGAAGAAGAAGAAGAAGAAGAAGAAGAAGAAGGAGAAGAAGAAGGAGATAAAGGAGATGAAGAAGAAGAAGAAGAAGAAGAAGAAGAAGGAGAGGAAGAAGAAGGAGAAGGAGAAGAAGAAGAAGGAGAAGAAGAGGAAAGAAGAAGACGGAGATAAAGGAGATGAAGAAGAAGACGGAGAAGAAGAAGAAGGAGAAGAAGGAGATAAAGGAGATGAAGATGAAGAAGAAGGAGAGGAAGGAGAAGAAGAAGAAGAAGGAGAAGAAGAAGGAGATAAAGGAGATGAAGAAGAAGAAGAAGGAGAGTAAGAAAAAGAAGGAGATAAAGGAGATGAAGAAGAAGAAGAAGGAGAGGAAGAAGAAGGAGATGAAGAAGAAGAAGAAGGAGACGAAGATTAAGAAGAAGGAGAAGGAGAAGATGAAGAAGAAGGAGAAGATGAAGAAGAAGGAGAAGAATGAAGATGAAGATGAAGATTAAGAAGATGAAGAAGAAGAAAAAGATAAGAATGAAGATTAAGAAGAAGGAGGAGGAGAAGAAGAAGAAGAAGAAGAAGAAGGAGAAGAAGATGATACTGTCAGAAAACAATTGCTAAGCCATGCTCAACATGGTAATGTTCCTATCAGGTTTAACGTTAACTAAGACATAGCGTTATAACGGCCGTGTTCAGAGGATGTTATGAGGATGTGCTCAGGGCCACAGATCATGTCACATGATAACAAAGGGGGAACATTCTCAGCTCAACATTCAGAAAATGTTTTATAGATGTTACTGAGATGTCCTGAGATGGCAGCATGTCTGCAGAGAATGTTCTCCCACCTTTATAAAGAACATCCTGGGAACCAAAATGAATGGAACCTTGCCTTGTATGTTCTGTTGTAAGAAGAGGGTCTTCCTCAGACTGCTTCCACAAAGCTGGAAGCATGTAATTGTCCTAACCCTGAGAATGTAGTGTTCCTGACATCTGCCAAACCTGGATTTGTCTTTCAGACTACCAGACTACTCTAGAGAGCACATTCCCACTGTCCAGTGTTCCTAAGCCTGTGCTCTGTGGAATCCAAACCCTTATCAAACCAGGAAGCCAGATGTCTGTAGAATCAATCTTTATACCTGTAGACCTGGGACTCAGGGTTTCTCAAACCGCAGACTATCATTGGGCCATGAAGCACCCTTTAGTGGTCCGTAAGCCTGTACCCAAGGGGAGGCAGTAGTTTGTTGAGAGCCAGAATCTTAATTAGAGTTATATTAGGTACATTAATATAAATATATGTACTTTAATATAAAACATCGCAGCAGCAGTAGGCTAATTTAACATCTTTAGTTTCAGTCTACACGATATCATTTCTTGATGAAACTGTATTTATAAAAGTTAGCTTTGTTTAAGTTTTAGCTTTGTGGTGAGCCGCCATTGGTATGTACTTATTATTAAGTGGGTCTTGGGTGGAAAAGGTTGAGAACCCCTGCTGTAGACAAACTGACCCAAAGATCCATTGTCAGAGTAGTGGTTATATACAGTAGGCTTTAACACATGAGACTTTGGTCCGTTGCCAGAAATAGAAGCAACAAAGCACAGGTGTGATAGAAGAGACCATATGTGGGCATGCAGAAACAGAATGACCAGAATGTCCTGGATGTCTTGGGCGCAGCAAAAACACACAAAGCAGTATATGACATTACACACCCATCAGAATATAATAGCCTATGATGCCCCATTTCATTCCCTCAGTTCAGTCGCTTGGTCAGGGAAAATTTCATGAAGCTCCTGATGTACAACTCTTGCACTGATGATTCCTGCAGGGGCAGTTAGGAACCCTGTGGTGAGTGATGCAGCCAGTAATGGGTGAGGTTAAGCGCTATCTGCTTCAGGACCCGGCAGCTTCAGTCATGTCTTTATCGTTGCTTCATGGCTGAGCTGTTGTCACCCTTTCCATTGTTGAAGCCTCCATTTCACAATAGCAGTACTCACTGACCAGGACAGACGTGGCAGGGCAGAAATATCATGAAGAGACTTGTGACAAAGGTGCCATCCTATCACTGTGCCACGTTTAAAGTCCCTGCGCTCTTCAGTAGGACACGTTCTAACTTGCAGTGTTTGGCTATGAGCTTGATTTTTAACTGCTATCAATAAGTATGGCTGAAACACCCAATTTAAATGAAACACTTACACATAGTGATTATGGTGGTGTGACATATATCGTTCCTGTTGGGCCAGCGTACACAGGTGAATCATGTCAATTGAAGTGCTAGAAACAGTGGCCTGTATGATGCATGACTATACGCAGTGTTACAGGAGATTTACAGTTTCAGCGGTTCAGAAACTTAATGATGAAATCTTTAAAGGGAAAGGTGTAATGCCTGTGGTATCATGGTCAAGGGCCCATCATAGTTGAAGGCTGCTGCAGGTTTTAGTGATTTCCCTGCTCCCATCTCAGCTGATTCAACTTATCAGCCCATTAATTAGGCCATACAGAGTTGCAGGGGTTGTGTTGACGCAGGGAATCCACTAAGACATGCAGGGCAGGGGGGAGGGAACACCGGTCTACTGCATTTCCAGACTGGTCACATTTCCCACCACTAGAGGTCGACATGCACAGTGGAAATTCTGGTGGCATAGGTCAAAGTAGGCAGTGTTAAAGGGTCAGTGGATAAATAGACAGATAAATAGACAGATAAATAGACAGACAGATAGACAGACAGACAGATAGATAGATAGATAGATAGATAGATAGATAGATAGATAGATAGATAGATAGATAGATAGATAGACAGACAGACAGACAGACAGACAGACAGACAGACAGGCAGACAGACAGGTAGATAGATAGATAGATAGATAGATAGATAGATAGATAGATAGATAGATAGATAGATAGATAGATAGATAGATAGATAGATAGATAGATAGATAGATAGATAGATAGATAGTGATTGTGGCAAACCCTCTGGTCTGTAGTCAATGAACAATGTTTGATTGTACTTTTATTGCTGGTGAGATTTGATGGACTCATTCAGTGTCTCCAGATAAATTATAGCGGGTCTTTGAAAGACAAACAGATCCACAAGATCCAACAAAAAACAGTGCAGAGGGGATTTATGGCATGTAGTAGATGCTCTTATCCAGAGCAACACACAAAGGGGCTTTGACATGCACTTACAGAATATATCCTCTCGAGTCCAATCTGTCCCTCAGCTCAAACACTGGCAGAACAAAAGCTGGAGCTGATACCAAGAAAGACAGTTACACACAAGGTCTGTAAAATACAAGCCATTTCAGTAAGTACTTCGATCAGTACTTGCTCAAGTGCCTCACAAGGTGATGGAGATTCAGGTTTATGATGAGTCGTGGTGTTTGTCCTCCACTGCTCTGCATGGCTATCTTTGCTGGTACACCAAATCCGCCTCTGGAGTTTGTTGCCAAAAATCTGTATTTGGGTCTCATCTCACCGCAGACCATGGTCCCACTGAGAGTTGCAGAGACATCTGGCTAACTGTAGAGGCTTGAGTTTGTTGATTCTTGACCGAAGAAGCTGTGTTCCCTTGGCAGCTCTCCCAAACAGCTGGTGGTCATGTGGGTGGTGTCTTATTGTAGTTTGGTAGATGATCTATGGAGATTCCTTGGTCCTCATTGTGCGTGAGGTCGTTACAGACATGTGTCCTATTTCCAGCTTAAATGTAGCCCTGACACTGGAATAGGTGTTTTGAAGTGTTTAACTGTTTTCATTTAGCCATTTCCAGATTTGTGCAGCTCATTCGTTTCCCATCACTAATGTATTGTCTGGTCTTTCTCAGAGGGATGGGTGACCTCATTAAAACCCCACTGAAACAGGAAGTACCTCAGTTAGGTTTCACTCTATTTCTAGAGGTGCCAACAAAGTACTTCGAAAATCTCAAACACCACCAAGTTTTTTGGGTCCGAGCTCATCTCCATAATGAGTCCATGTGTACAGTATAAAATACTCTTTATGAAACTACAGCATGAGTGCCTGCCTGCAGTCCAGAGCTGCCACCTATTGAAAATGTATGGCACATCATGACGAGGAGAATCGGCCAACGACAACCACGGGCTGGAGCCTTGTTTAAATGGCTGAATATACCACATGCAAATTGTAACAATTAGTATTCCTCAGTTCCTGAATGACAGGAAATGTGATTATAAGGAAAGCTGATGCAACAGAGTGGTAAACTCTGCTACCCCCCCCCCCCCTTTTTAAATCCGCTGCAAACAAATTCTAAATTTGTTTATATTTGTAAAATTTAATTTGACAAATTAAAACATTGGAAATATTTTCATTATAATTTTGTGCATGAAATAAACTTAGAAGAGATTTCATAAATCACACGCCTTACCCTTTCAGCTATACAGATAGACAGATGCATGTTTCTATGTAACTACACTCTGATTTGGTTGTGTGAGAACGAGATAAACTGTAGCACTGTCCTTGAAGACTTCAATTGGCAAGGCCAAATTGCCTTTCAGAACTGATGACGTGAATGACCTCTGGGATTCTGGACTAGCCTGTTCTGCAGGGCACTGGGCCTTAGACTGGGTGTGCCGATAAGGCTTTTACTGCAGGAAATGCAGAAATGCTGTGGTTTTAGAAGATCACAGTGGAAACGCAGATGATCTGAAACAATTAATAATTCAGAACACATGCTAAATGCAGAAACCACTTCCATAGCTTTTATTATTTGTAAACAGTGCCATCTCTTTTGCTCAAAGTGCCAAAAGAAGTTCATGTGACTCCTTAAAGCAACAAATGATTTTCAAGTGCAGCCATACAGGATACATTCAGAATCAGATCATGGTTTGGTGCAGCTAAAGAGTTTTTGACTGGCGAACAGGCTCTACACAGCATGTTAAACCACAGCGGGGTCTGTATGATGTATAGCCAGAGAGGCTTTAAGGAGACTTTGCTATGCTAATCGTGTCCCTCCGGGAAGGCAGATGAATCAGATGAACTGTCAGTTCACTATATCGGAATGCTTGGAAGAATCGATTCGGTGAAGTGAATCGAACTTCCCATTACTTGATTACTGCGAACTATTAATGGAAAGATCGATTCAGTTTAACGAGCCGATTCCTTCGAACAAGCAGCATCGAACTTCTAAGGTAACAATTCATTTTCGTTCCTCGTTGATTAACGAAAGTAATATACTGTAAAATGACTCCAATTAATTCAAGGAGTCAGAGTCTGGTTACTAATGAATTAAAGAAATGGACCAACACATCAAGAAATACAAGGCCGGAAACCGTTAGAAATGGCTGTTCTTACTATGTTAGGGTATGTCTATGTTATTAATGTATGTAGTTAAATAGCAAGTAATGTAATTCAAATTGTATCGGAATCCTTCAGGCACATGTAAACATGTGGATTCCGTTGGGCTAATGAATCGGTTCGACAGCTTTACTGAAAAGAATCGATTCAAAACAACGGCTCGTTCAGGAGTCGGACGCCGCCACTGCCAGCACGCGCTCCGCTCTTTCTCCCTGTAGACGGCAGTTTGGGAAGAACAGCAGAAGGCAGCCCGCTGACGCTCCGCCCTGTGACAGGCAGGCGAAAAAACTCCCCTTACTTTGCTGCTGGGGGATCATCCTGAAGACGGGGCGACAGTGACGAAGCTAACGGTCGAAACAGGGAAAAGTGTGGAAGTGAGAAAGGCGTAGTAAGTTCTTTAGGCTAGCGCTGTGTGTCAAACTGTAACGTACACAAAATGGCGAGTCAAACGGAGGATGCGTTAACGTTAGCTAGCTAGGTGGCGGACTCGCCGTGGCTACCTAAACTGAGGGGGAAGTCTTAAACTGTCTCGGTATCCCCCCTCCTCCTCCAAAGAGAGCCGTGATGGCAGCTATGGCAGCGAACAAGTCGGAAAAGAGAAACTCGGTAGAAACACCGGCCGTCTAAAAGGTAGTGTGAGCTCTGCTGAGGTAACGGACGGTCTCTCTCTTCGTCTCTTTCTAACGGACCTTTCAGCAACTCTCTCGGCCGAGCGGGACACCAAAGGATTTCCTTATTTATTTCCGAGAATGTGATTCTGTTTACAGAAGAAGAGCCATGGCCGTCCGCAGGGCTCGGACAAGCTCAACGTTATTCCTCTGTGGAAGGAAAAAACGCCAACTCTTTTCCCCCCTCAGAGTTTGCAGCGCGCGCTCTCCTGCATGTGTTTACTCGGCGTCGAAGAAGAACCGCTCGGAGCTTTTCCCCTCAGCTCCAGCTTAGCTCACCATGCTCGCTCGCCGGTCCTCTGAAGCAGACCAAGCCGAACCGTGCGGGGATATCAGTAACGTCAATTCGCTCGTCTCCTTCGTCTCCTGCCCGTTGATGCCACCACCACCACCACCATGGCGGTGAGGTCCAGGAGACCGTGGCTGAGTGTGGTGGTTGGGGTCGTGTTGGGTTTCACCGCCGCGTCTTGGTTCGTCGTGCCCGCCGTCGTGGAGCTCAACGGCGGCGCCAAAAGAAAGTCTCCGGCGTGCTCGCAGCACAGAGCCGGCGGGGGTTTGGCTGTGGGGAAAGTTTGGGAGGCCGGTGGCAGCTCCAGCACTGCGGCCGCCCGTACTTGGCGCAGGGAGGAGAGAGAGGAGGACGAAGAGGGAGAGGATGAGAGTGCCCCCAGGACAGGCAGTGGCAATGGCGACCTTCCGCCCAAACATTTTCTATATGTGGGGGTCATGACGGCCAAGAAGTACCTGGACTCTAGGGCGGTCGCTGCCTTTAAGACGTGGACGAGGAGTATACCCGGGAAGGTGGAGTTTTTCTCCAGCGAGGGCTCAGACATGGTGCCCCTGCCAGCCCCCGTCCCTGTAATCTCGTTGTCAGGGGTAGATGATTCATACCCGCCTCAGAAGAAGTCCTTCATGATGCTCAAGTACATGCATGACCATTACCTGGACAAGTACGAGTGGTTCATGCGGGCTGACGACGACGTCTACATAAGAGGTGAAATGAAATAGACTGATTTGTTTGAAAACTGCCTTTCTGTGTGTTTGGTCTTATGTTAAAGTTATGGAATATGTCAGTGAATAGTCAGGCAGTGTATTTAAAGTCCATATTTCCTGACCAAAGAAGGATACTTTAAGTCGAAGCTGCTGGGCATTCATTAATCACTGCATAGACGAGAAGGTGAATGTATTCCAATAGGAAGAAGATGAGAGCTTCAGGCTTCAGCCTTATCTTAATAGCTCAGCCCATTGTACAGCCAATGTAGAAATCTCCCGCCTTGATGGCTGTTCCACTTGTCTGATGTACAGGAAGTCTTTAAGATTTAGGCTTTGGCACTACCGACAAGTAAATCCTTCTGGAGTAACCTTCAGCAAAGTAAAATGAAAGCTTCAGGAATGCACAATCGTGGTCCTGGAGATCTAACACCCTGCACAGTTAACACACATGATCCAGTTAATGAAGACCTTCAGGGTAGTCTGAATAACAGAGCCATGTGGGTTGATTCTGAATTCTCAGAGGATCTCCAGGATCAGGATTGGCACCCCTGATTTATTGTGTCTAGGTTTCTCTGATTGAGTTTATTTGCAGTGTGCTCTTTGTGGTCTTTCCTGTTTCTTTATCTGTTGTGAGACAAGTGTAGTCACTTTATGTTTGCTCCTACAATAAGTCATGTTAATTGTCAAGTTTATATCATACAGTGTAGTTATACAATGTGAATAACCATGAATGAACAGTGAAAAGTGTATTAATACAGTATTAAGGCAGTATAAGCAACAAGTGTAGTTAGAACTACAATTTTACAATACATGTTTTTCTACAGCTGGGGTAGGGCAACCTGAAGGCTGAGGTTCAGCAGAATTCAGTGATTCCCCTGCTGCAACACTCCTACTAAGCCTTTGCAGGAATCCAGCCCTCCTGGATTAAAGTTCACCATCTTTACTGTTAACAGATGTATGTGTTACTGTGAGTTACTGTGAATTAAGGTTGAACAATATAGAATATATTTAATATAGAATATATTTAAAATATAACATCACAAAACCTTGAGACATTTTCACAGTACTGAGGTTTGATATATTGTAACAGATAGCAGTACACAGGTAGATCCAAATCCAATTAAACATATCATATCAGTGTTTTAAGTACTAGCGATATTGACAAAAGGCTCAGAAGAAAAGTCACCTCATCTGGCATAATTTGTCACAGTTGCCACATCGCCGATCCCAGCACCCGTTTTTTTTTACCTGCCTCCTCTTGTCATGCATATATGTAGATATATAGTATGTCTGCTTAATGAGCTGTGATTTAAATTATTGCTGTGTCCATAAAAGTTTATATTTATGGAGTATTTGTTTACTAGTATGGTAAGCTATTTGTATTCCTTTAAAGGTTTAATGTGCTGTATAATAAGTTGTTTGTTTTGAACATTTATTGCAAAATAATGTTCTATCTGTTTCTCTTTAGATCAATATGTACTTGTTATTGGATGACTCACTTAATAAGTGAATTTCTAATGCAGCATGACTGAAACTAAGAAACACTGACACTCCAATAAACTCCAAAGCCATTTCGAACATTTTAAGCATTGTGAAAATACAGTGAAAGGAAACAGAGCTTCAAAAGTGCTAAACCGGTCAAAAGGATTCTTCAGGCACATTGACATTGCAGAGCAATTAAGGACTATGGACTTCAATTGATAATTGGCACAACATTTTTTTGATATTCTGTTTTTAGACAAAGTAACAAGCCTGTTATTTTATTTGCTTACATGTGAAATAAAGTGCAACAGGTATGTTCCCTTCTTCATATTTAGATACTAGGTCCAGTGCCTGATGAAAGCCTTTTTGTTTCCTCTTTTTAATATAATAATTATCATAATAATAATAATAACCACCATGTCATATAAACACTAGGTTGATAATCTGTTCAAGTAATTTGTTCAGGTTGTCACTTTCAGTCATAAAGGTCAGAGGCTGGTTTTCTTAGCTGTTAAACCATGCACAGTGAATTTTACACAAAAATAAATTCAACCAAGTTAACCAAATGTATTAATGTCATAGTTTGTGTTATACTAGACATTACATGTTGGGCTCTCACCCTCTTTCTCTCTCTCAGGTGAAAAGCTGGAGCTTTTCTTGCGCTCACTTAACAGCAGTAAGCCGCTGTACCTAGGTCAGACAGGTCTGGGTACCACAGAGGAACTGGGCAAGCTTGCCCTGGAGCCAGGGGAGAACTTCTGCATGGGTGGTCCGGGCATGATCTTCAGCCGTGAGGTGCTCCGCAGGATGGTGCCCCATATTAGCACCTGCCTGAGGGAGATGTACACCACCCATGAAGATGTAGAGGTGGGACGCTGCGTCAGGCGTTTTGGGGGAACTCAGTGTGTATGGTCTTATGAGGTAAGGAATTAACTTTTTGTTTATGCATCCAGACCTTTTAGAGTACTTGGAGACTTCAGGCCGGACATTCAAACCTATCTTAGTATTTGTTTGCTATTCAAGCTAGACATGAGAATGCATGATGTTTTAAATGATGTTTTAAAAAAGTGCGATCTTGTCATTTTTGATTGAGTGTGCAGTGTAGATCTGCAAAGGATGTCAAGTCATATGTAGCTTATAATGCAACTCATGTTAAAGGGTGACCTATTCTGCATTTTACCCCTTTTATCTGTTACAAGGTGACATCTCGTAACACAGTATTTATTGCCTGTCTACTGGCAAGCTTGGTCCCCTTTCGGACAATGCCCAGATCTGAAAAGCAGATCTGCCAACAGGTACAAATTTTGTGGAGCAAAAAAGGCAAAATGCTAATAATAACACCTGTAGTTTCAAATATGTGTGTGCTGTATTTAAGTCTAGAATGAAATAGGTTTTGTTCCTCTTGTTGCCCCTCCTCACTCTGTCTGGCTGGTTCCACAAGGAAACATGGTGGTTTTACTCATTTGCAAAGGTAAATGGAGGAATAAAACAGAGATGAGTTTTATTTGGAAGCCATAGATGTCAGTTGTCCCGTTACTGAATTCTGGAGTTATTTGACAAGAATGAAAGTACGGAGACTGCCCTTTTCCACCTTTAAAAACATATACATTGCTAAAGCTTTACTAAAGTTTGACGGCTTTGTGGCTTATAGCCATGTAATACTATGGGGTGTGGAATACTGTTTCCAGTCTACATTGCGAAGGTGGATCATGTCTACCAACATGTTTTACCTGACTTTTAAGACTATAATCAGTTGACCAGTCAGAATAAAGTAGGGAAGTTGACCAGTCAGGGCACACAGCGCAAACAGACTGTTTCAGACAGAGAGTGAATAAAGGCGTACAGTGGTAGAAAACTTAAAAATCTGAAAACCTAGAAATTCTGTTCTAGTAGACCCTACAAATGACCACAAAATGTATTTCTGCACTATTGTCACTTTACTGTATATATTGTTCATCTGTACCCCTGGACACTCTAGACAACTATCTATCTGGCAAATGTGTACATTGGAATTGGTGTAACTACAGGTTATCAGTTCCAGTCTAAGTGGAGAGAGCTTTTCCTACAGCGAAACATGTTTAAAGCTCACCTCATGCCTGAAGAATTACACATGCTTATATTCCTAAAAAAAGCCTAATTTAACAACAGCATCTGTAGGGTTTTACACTTCATCATTCATTTCATGTCTGAATGCCATTTGTTTACAAAAGTGGATGTTTATGCTGAATTATGTAATTCCTTCAAAATCCGGAGGTTTTGGTATTAACTATAGCCTGTTTTAATATTTTATTAGATTTGTTATTATTGACTTGTGCTGAGCTGATTTCCAAAGGCCGTATTTGTGTAAAAATGATTATCATGCTGTTAGCAGAAAATGCATTGTCACTAACAACCCATAGATAATCTCTACTCAACCGAAAGACATTTCCAATCAAGAGGAGTGATTGGAAAAGACACAGCAGATGAAGCATTGGAGTTACTTGTTGGATATTGACCAGTCAGACTTTAGTTAAAGTAACCAATTTCTAGACCCGTAATAGATCTCTCACTGACTGTCTGATCTCTGAATAATCCGGGAGGGCAAAGACTCGAAAAGCCTCTTATAGCATGCGTGTTCTCTAGTCTTGCTTGGCTGTAGCTCAACCTTTCAACTTCTGTATTTCTTGATATTGCACAACTCTGCCATATCTATTTACATGCCAGCCAGCTAGCTGCTTGGCTAGATGTTGAATTTGAGGAACTAGTCTTCTGAGGCACAGAAAATCTGAAGCACAAGCAGATGATGTGTGATGAGTGCCTCATTATCTACATTCAGAGTAGGCAGGCCTTGATTTTTCTTTCCATTTGAATCTTGCCAGATGTTTCATTGGTCTACAGTGTCCCAAAGGCATGCTGTGGATGACAGGTGTGTCGGTAGTGTGCTATTTGGATCTCTTTGTTCAACAAAACCTTGAAGTCGATTCATCATGTCATTAAGGGCATTCAGCTCTAGGCGTGCTTGCAGTCTGGCTGTCTGATTGTATTATCTCTCTCTTAACTTATTCTCAGCCCCTTCATTATTAATGAGGTTTGTAGGCCTGAATACAGAGCAAGTCAGTGCAATGTTTTAGTCTTTTCAGCTTTTGCAATGAAAGAATATCTAGCTCGAGCAGCTGTACTGTGTTTGCGGTAAATATCTACAGGCCAACAGTTACATACTCAGCAACATATTTAATAGGTAGTAAATGTTAGGATAATGTACTTTTCTGTAGTTTCACAAACTCAAACAGGTTTTCAGGGCAGTTGTACTTCTCTTACCTTTGCAGTGTCCAATATCTCAATTCACAGCCCTCTGCAAAAGCTGACTGTTGAACTGTAAATGGAGTGGAAGTGACTTTAATCTTCTAATAGTCATTCATTTAAATCCAAGGAAGTACCAGAGCTCTTCAGAGGGGAAAAAATGAAATTTCATTCATGGGCAGTTTTTACTAACATATGTAGCATTGTTGTTTGGACTTTCCCCCCTGGTTTGTGTAATCCCTCGTAAACTGAAATAGCTTTCATGGTCTAGAGCACTTCATATGCATATTGATTAAAGTGGAGGCCTCTCACTTTCCCCCCAAGGCTGGAGTCGGTAAAACCTCTCTGGTGCTGCACTCCCCTACTCTCCTGTGCTCCACCAGTGCTGATGAGATTCTGCCTCACCCCACAATAATGAGAGTATCTCCGCACATGTCTGATGTTTAATTCATTGCCTTTCGTGATGTTGTAGGCATACGTTCATTTTTTCATTATACATCTTTTCCTTTTTTTTCCTGCAGAGCATAATTGCACATGGTGACAACTTCAAAGGCATTTATCTTTGGGCATTTACAAATTAAAGTTTTGTTTTATTCAGCCTTGATAAATATTTTATTCCATTTGCGAGCACTTTGGTGCAGTGATCCCACAGCAATTGAACAAGGGACTCTTTAGATGGCTTGATGCGAAGCGCGTTTGTAAAACATTAGTGAATTTGAAAATGTAGTCAGCTATGCATGCTCTGAAATGTTTCTCCAGTAAGACCTGGGTACCGCACTTCATTACTAAATAAAATGGATTAGTCATCTGCAAAGGACAGCTTGTCTTTATGAGGAAATTGCATTGTTCTATACTACAGCTTTAAACACACTGTATGTGTGTTTAGTTTGATAGGATTATAGATTCTTAACATGAACCCAGGTCACCACTGTGGAATGAACTTTATTTCTCTGTTTAGACTCTGAAACCCAACTGCATAAACATCTCAATACCACAGAGCAAAGTACATCCTCACATTGGCTTGAGCAGAAATTCAAGTAGATCTGAGCCAACTTCTTCTCTAAACAAAGCTGAGAAACCGAATCCCTCCCACGAAAACAACACTCCTCCAAATCCCCAGGATTCCTTCTGCTCAGTGCATTCAAACAACACCATTTACTCTACGAACATTTATAAACACAGTTGGTGCATGTATTTGCTCTGATTTTAATTTAATGAACCTTACTTCAACACGTGAAGCTCAAACACAGCATGTGTAATCGTATTAGCACTTTTATTGAGCTGTTATATTAGATTTCACTTATATTAGATTTATGTATGTAACTTGAGACAGCTCTATAATGAAACAGTTGCTGGCTGGTGCTTTTCTTGGAATTCATATTGGTATATTAGCCCATATTCATATAAGGGCAGCATCAGACAAATGTCATACTTATATTAAATGATATGTATTCTGCGGAAGAGCGCAGAATGTTTAGGTTGTGCTGTGGTCTTAATGTCTGTGTTTTATTGCTTTACTGCACTTGTGATACTACAAAAATAAAAGATTCATTTCTCCGAGTGCCAGTTTCTACATGTTTTGAATATGTGTGAATGGGAATCTCCAGATATGTCCCTGAAACGTAACAGATCCTATGGCTTGCATGACTTCAGATATTTTTTGACAAATTATCAAATAAGTTATTGTTAACTAATCATACATGATGTCTATGATAATAAAGCCAAATGAGAAGAGAATGCAACTTTAAAAGTGTGTGATGTAGCCAGTCTGCACAGGTCAGTCGAGTATAAGAAGACCTTAATAAGCGAGCCAAGGACTGCATTGCTAGCCTTCAATGAACTTTGATGCACTCTAGCTGGCCTTGCCAACACGTTTGCCCATGGCAAAGGTCCACAGAGTTATAGGCAGTTGTGCCCCATTTCCAACAACACATGCCTTTTGATTGTAGTGTTTGGAAGACTGATAACGTTCAGTATTTGATTATTTCTGCACTGTGGACTGGCAGAGAAATGTTAGAACAAAGCCAGACTCCACGTGCCCTTTCCAACAAGCCCTTGTCAACTTGAACCTTCAAGAAACTGGAGATATGGACACTACATCTCCTTGACTGTTGTCTTCTTTAAGGCATCCATGTTGTTGGTGTCATAATCACCTGATCAGCAACTAGTTGACCTCAAGGGTCATGCATTATTGTCGAGCAGAAGAGTAGGCAAGTCTGTGTGATCTGGTGCTTTCGTGTTATATAGAAGTGTAGAAATATAACTGAATGCATCTTCTCCACTGTCTGAACATGTACTTTTTCTACTTGGTAAATAGTTCTGTTCTTTGCTAATTTTATTTAACATGTATAACAAGAGGAATTGGAATAATTCCTGTTTTTGTAGCAGTGGTAAATCAAGCTGTTGTCTTAATTTGAAAATGTATTTGCATTTGCTTTCTACATTGTTTGATATTGTTGATCAGGATTACTGTTCTGCGCCTGGTGTTTAGTGGATTTTGTTGCAGAGGGGTTTCCATGCCGTTCCACTCAGCAGTATGTAGAACACATTATTTAAACATTTTGCCTTTAAGTTTAAATGTCATTTTTGTGCTGACTAAAGGTGACTAAAACAATAATGCTTAAATTCTCTTTGTGAAGTAATTTCACAGCATGTTGCTTTGCGTCTGCCTGTTTTTATTGACTGTATGAGAAAGGGAGAGAGGTTTGCGTATAGACAAAACAGTTTTATGAACTGTGACAGAATATTGTGCTTTTATACAACATGTGTTTAGCTTAGGTGTATAACTTTGCAAGAGAAAGACTAGACAGTGCAAATCATGTTTTAGAAAAGCTCCATATTGCTGAATATCCGTTCAACTGAAAACGTATGTAAGATTGTGATCAGGAAGTTGCTAACCTAGAGGGTTTCCCGTAAAAAAAGAGTTAAGCAAGTTCTTCAGATTCAGGTTTAAGGACAGGACGTGTAGATAAGCATTTCCCATAGCAGCAAGATTGAGAGGTAATCTCTGCGGAGCATACCTGGATTGCTTCATTGGTGGTTACTAGGAGTGTAACTGGGAAAATATCAATATGGAAAAATGCATATATTGCATAGTGATGGAGATTCTATTAATTACGCAGTCTAATGCAGTTGTAGAGCTGTCACACTTACTACATAATCACTGCAACATCACAGGAACATGAGATATATTATATATTACTGTAACTGTGTGTGTGTGTGTGTATATATATATATATATATATATATATATATATATATATATATATATATATATATATATATATATACATACACTGGGTTTGGTCTTGTGGGGATGAGAAGTGGGTAGTGAGGAGGGGTTGGGAATAAAGATCCCCATGCAGCACTCTTTCAAGAACCCAGTATTGTGAATCAAATAGAAATGTGAGCTAGATGTATTATTACCCTCCTAGGGTTTAGGTTTGGTTGCCTTGCTTGTGAGACTTTACAGACAACACTGGCATTTTATTATGTTGGATGAGGTCATTAGAAATCCAGGCACAGTGCTTTGGCCTTACCTGAAATAACCTTGGTCTGTATTTGCTCTCTTTTTTCCCTGTCTGTTATGCACATTACATTTTTGGTTTCCTGTGTACTCCTGAGTTAAAATTTAATTATCACATAAAATGCAATATTACATTAAAAGGTTTTTGTTTAAATGTAGATTGTGCATTTGTAGGCATATAACAGCTGAATGAGCATCACATATACCTTCCCCTTATCATTCTGTATATTGTTTTTGATTGGTTGAGCTTGGATGTCATAACCAAACACTTATGCTGGGGCTGTTCCAATATAACAAAATGCAGACTGTCATTATTCGAAGTGCTAGTGACCATGATTATAAAGTGAGAGTAGTTTTAAAGCTTGACCGCACTATGGAAATATGTGACATTTGCCAGGTGGTAGGAACACCTGTGATTTGCCATAATGCTGACAAAACACTCAGCAACAACATCTGTGCTTAGTCAGTGCACTCCTGTTATGAGTAGCTCGGCTTCTCACTAGAAATGATTTTGATGCAGTTAATGTTTGATGCCTAAGAATGCATTAACTGTAGCATTTTAAAAAATCTTTACATAAGACAAATGTGCGATTTACATAAATAGCTGAGAGTTGTGATTGCGTCATTAATAGTGCAGTCTTAACTGAAAATGCAACAAATGTGGATATATTACTCACCACAAGTACAGCACATTTTGCCTCCAGGTATGCAATAATAATTAGCAAAGCGAAACAGATACTTGCTGTTGGCAGTGAGTGGCACTATGTCTTTCATCTACCTTCCAGCTAACGATTTCAAAATAGCACATATGGGCTAATGATGTTAAGATGCGTTCTCTGGCCCTCTAATACTGTAAAGCAGTTAGATCTCTCAAAATGCAGGCTCTACTTTCAAGATACTTCAGTCAGAGACCAAGCTCTTACACTGAACCACGTCCAAAAACTTCTATAAATCACATGAAAATTAAATGTATTAACACCATGTCACCATACAGGCCCCCAGTACCCGTGACTAATGCAGAATTAAAAGAATGATATGAAAGAAAACCTCCTTATTTTTCTGCCCACCTCCCCTCTGGAATGCCGCTGAAAGTGCTAATCTTGCCATCTGCCATCAAATTGGAGCCAAAGACGCATGCCAGCAGGATGGAGCTTCTTGTCCAAATGTCAAAACGTTGGGCTTCAAGGTCTCAACTGTCTGCTTCTGCTGCCTTTTAGTAGATTGTGTGTCTGTTCAGGCCGAAAATGAATTTGTAAGAAATCACTAAACACAAAAGGAGAGAGCACCAAAGACGTCAGTACTATTTAAAGATTCAGAGTGGAGCTCTGTGTTAAAACATTTTTTAACCTGGCAAAAGGGCTATTTCATAAAGCAAATGACATTGCGTCATCCTATCCCTGAGACTCTAAGGGAATGTAGTTGGCTGGGAAGGGCACGAATGATGAGTCTTTCTCCTCTTCACCATGTTGCACCAAATGGAGTCCTAGATGCAAATCCGTGGTCGGGGAAGAAACATGTTTGTATAAGGAAACACTGAACTTTTAGAAATGTGAGGTACATGCTCGACTTTCTGAAATCAAACCTCTGGTACAATGGGCCACACACATTCACTGCTTTATTCCTTAAATCTTTCAGTTAAGTGAGAATACTCATCAGTGTAATCAAGTGAAACGACTTGTGTTATTGTCTGCCTTCTACGCTTAAACATGCAGTTTGTGGCTTGAAGAACCTAGTCTTCATGCAGAACGTAGTACAGCGAAGTCATTAGACATTTAATGTAAGTTACAGAGATGAGTCTGGATTTTTCAATATTCAGATAGTCATGAAAGTTTAAAAGATTGAATTGTAAATTAGGGTTTCCAATGCAAATTAGCTTCGACCTAAAGCTATACATTCTTAAGTATTGCAGGTAATTACTGAAGTCAGTGAAGGAGCATTGAACAGAATCCAAATGTAATATCCAGAATATATAACAGTCTCAGCCTGCACACCACTGAGCTGCAATACTTAATATGCAGTATATTTTAGAACAGAAAACCCAAAAGCAGTTTATTGTTTGCAGAATTAACAGTTTAGGGTTATTGCGAAGAGTTATTCATTTGACTACTCAGTGTGCAGTCTGTAGTGCAGTGTATGCTATGTAAATATATGCACCACATCATTACTGGGCTTCAGGAATGAGCATTCATACTGACTTTCCTGTGCTCGCTGTGAAACACTGAAAGGTGCAGTGTATAGCACGGCTGTGCCGAAAGCTCTGACAGATGGTTGCTGTGAGAACTGGTGGGATGTATGTGCGTGTGTTTGTGTGGTGTGTGTATGTTTGTCTTTCTGTCCAGTGATCTATGTGTGGATACTCATTTGAAATGCAGGGTTGAACACTGGTAATAACTAGTGGACTAGTTTATGTTATGTATATGATATGTTATTGTTTTTAAATCTATTTATTAAATTGCAGTATATGCAAAATAAATGTAATGTATTTGTTGTTCTCTTGCCCTGGTATTTTTCTTAATGGTGCCTGAAAACTGGAACTGCTATGACAATATAGTCAGGACATCAGGCATTACTGTGAAACTACTTTACACATATTTGACACTCAACCATGTGAACACTACTATTCCTCATCAAAACAAACCATGCTGATGCTATTATTTGTCATCAAGAAGTAGCCCACATCTACTTGTGGCACTGTGGCTCTAAGTGCCAGAGGCTACTTGGCAAATTTTCATCTGTACAGTCCAGGCAGTCGACCTTTGAAGCTGCCAGTTTTGTCATACATATGTGATATCATCAGATGCACATAGTACTATATCATCACAAAATTTTGTTTGAATTACACTGAGTACACTGTACATTTTCATGCAGTTTTGCATTCTCTGTGAATTTATTTTCAGGAAGTACAATTGAATAGAACTTTTTTGTTTAGTTTAGTTTTATAGGGATTAAAAGGTTCAACAACTGCTTTACTCTTAATATGTGTTATATATGAGGATATGAAGATTTGCATATGTGTCTATAGAAATGTATAATAACATAGCCATTAAAGTCAACAGTAAATTCTCATTGATCTGTCAAGTCTAGTGAAAGGGCATGGCTATTTACTGTTTCTCCCATTAAACCAAAAAATGACTGCGCAGGAATTTATACACTAACTTTTTTCATGTTGGACACTTAAAGATTTGTTAACTAAGCTTGGAAGAATGATTACATTAAAAATAGATGAAAACTTATCAGTGTAGCAAAAGGGTTTTAGGCAGTGGTATGGTAGCAGCTCTTCTACTGAGTGCTGATTGGTTGGTGAGCTGTTCAACTTATTTGCCCTCACTGAATGTGTACACAAGGCACTGTGAGGCCTATACTTAACAGCTCTCAATAATACACTGTCTAGCCAAAAAGTCACACACTCTAATATTTTTGTCTGACCATCTTTAGCTATGGCATGCCGTGGCATGTTTTTTTTCTTTTGCAACATCACATCATGTATTCCCGTACACAGTTGTATTTATTTATGTACTGATGACAGGACAGTCTCACTCTGTAATGTCTTCTTTAGAACATCCCTAAGCCTTTCAGTGGGGTTAAGGTCAGGACTCTGTGGTGGCCAATTCATGTGTAAAAATAATTCCTCATGCTCCCTGAACCTTTCCTTTCACTAATGGAGCTCGATAAATTTTAGCATTGTTGTCGTGGAAAATGGCTATTAGTAAACAAAAAACCCACTGATGGAATAACCTGCTCATTCAGGATGTTCAGCTGACTTTGGAACTTTATGACTTTTATTGCCATACAAAGTTGCAGGGCCTGGATGTGACCAACTAAAGCAGGTCATAGCTCTGATTCTGCTTGTACAGTGGATACTATGCATGTTGAGTGCCTTGTTTTGTGCTCTTTTCATCCGACCCTGATGCACTGGAAATCTGGACTCCTCATAATACATTACCCTTTTCCATTGCTCCGGAGTCCAAAACATGTGAGAAAGATGCCCACGTCTCACACTTAAAAGCACCATCTGTGGCATCAACCCCTGTAAAATCTGAATCACCAGGCCAAATGCTTTCCTCACAGAAGGCTGTGCCACTCACAAGGGTGTCTTTGCTCCATCTACCAGGCTTTAACTCAAATTGCAGTTCTAACACAATTCCAGTCATTTTAGCAATCTCCTTGTTTTCCTTACTTAATGCAGGCCAATAATTTGGCCCTCCTGGAACACGAAATATCTTTTCCACTACCACGGTTTACGTCTTTCTTTGTGGTTGTTCAAGAAGTGCCAAACTACTTACTACATCAGTTACTATTGTAACTAGCTGAAACATATTAATCACTCCTTATTTCAATCTAAAAAACTATTTTTGGCAGCATATAACAATGATGTAAGACTATTGTATGCTGTTCTGTGGGTAATGAGTAATGTTTTCTGTCTATAAATTAATATAATTATAATTCACAAACTATGACATATAATCTTACACATAAGCTTCTTTGGATTGCTGACTGACAGACCCAGACATTATTGAGTGGCAGTTCTCTTCATTAGAAATTCTTTAGTTTCACAATTTTATGTATGTATAGCGTAAAACCAAATACTATGAATCAAATATTTGCCTGTTTGTATCTCCTCTAAGATTGGAAGCATGAATTTGGCTGGGTTTATATATAGTATATAGGGGGTTAATAAATGGGGTAATCTTATTTTTATGCTTTACTGATGTGTGTAATGTTGTTGCCTATTACCTATGGTCCTGTTTAAATGACAGAATGGGTAAGAAAAAAAACTAAAAAAGAAAAAATAAAATAATAAAAATATATATATAATATAAATATATAATAAAAAATATAATAAAAAATAATAATAAAAAAAAAAGTAGAAAACAAATTATTAATTTTACACTCTTTATTCTCTCTTTCCTTTATGTCATGGTTGAAAAAGGACAACACAGGGGCTTTACTACTTCAAACTAACGTTCAGTCTGAGTCATCAGTACAAGAACACATAGAAACACACAAACACAGGCTGGTGCACAAAGAGGCATACGTGGTTGTCCATGATTCCTTTTCAAGAGTGTATCTTTGTTAGAGCTATGATAAATCCCCCATTGTGCAGAAGAGTAGAATGATGATGAGGAGTCAAAAAAGGGCAATTCTCCTCATGACTTCGGCACACATCTGTTGACACCTTGGTTACCCATGCATCTTTAGCTTCTCCTGTGTCTATTTTTGCTCATTCTTGCCACATCGACTTTGGCACATCAGTATTTGCTGCTGCTGGTTGTGCATCTGGTGTGTATTGATTCAGGCTCAGCGTTTGCTAACGTGGCTCCCTGCTCAGTGGCAGAAGTGAGCCAGTCTGAGGTACTCTGGCTTTGCCCTGTCCATGCTTTCACTCACATGCTGTGGCCTCACTTGACCCCAAACACAGTACTACTCTTGTAGAGCCATATATAGTGATGAAGAAGCACCAATGTTGTTACATTGGTAAAATACTGTCAGTTGTTGTTTGTTGTGCAAGGCTGTTGAATACTTATTGTTCTCTGTTTATACCACTAGATTATCTTCCCATGGCAGTCTGTTATTCATTTTGGTAATTTGTTGGAGAAGAAAGGAGCATAATTGGAATGCATAAGAACTTAATGAATCCAGATTAATGTTGTAAAATTTTTACAGTCTGTACAAACAGCATGTACATGTTTCCTACGACATGCTTCTTCAATTCAGCATGCTTCCTCAAATCAGTGGATAGAGCTGTGTTTTTGTTTTTTGTAGAAATCATGAACCTGTGTGTGTGTGTGTGTGTGCACGTGCGTGTGCATACTGTCCACAGAACATGATCCCTGTGTGAGTTCATGATGCAGCTGAATGACAATGACCCTGTTCAGATTGCTTTAGATTCTGTTCCTCTCTCTTTAGCTCCACATCACATCCCTCCACACTTCTAAAGGGATGTGATGTACTGGGGGGAGCCTTGGAGAGGTTTGCATGCATTCATATGTATGACTTGCAGTTATGTTTTATTTATTGTCTTTGTTTGTGCTAGCTTTTTTTTTATCTACCTGCGTGGAACAAGAATGGATAAGTGTGGAAGAGCACACACTGAGGTCAGGTGCTAAATAATGTTAGCACAATTCCAATGCTGAGATCTTTTTTAATTTTAACATAATATAATATTGACATGGTGTACTCATGTACTGGATTCTTTTGCATTACCGTATGTAAATTACTCCGTGTAAATTACGCAGACTGTTTTTGAATTTGTTAAGTTCTTGAAGCTTTCCTATCATGCTGGTTGGAATGTTGTATAGCAATTCATGGTTGGAGCAGTGCAGGGTAGTGGAGATAAATGCTGCGTCCCAGCCTTAAGCCTTGAGGATGCAGTTTCCTGGACTTGCGATGTTGCCAAACTGGCATTAGGCCTAACACTGTCAAACCTCTGAGCTCACATCTGCATACTTACTTTTGCCTTTGGCACAACTGTTCAGCAAAACTCTCGCTTTTGTTTCGAGTCACACATTTAATCATGTCCATCTCATTGCAAGCTGCCGTGGGTTCCCTCGCCAAGAACACCATAGAGACAAGCACCAATCAGATGCTCTAAATATGTGGTCAATAATTGGAGCACTGGTGAATTTTATTAGTTCATCTATGTTAGTTTTACCAATCAAAATATAAAAACTGCCGTGTTCTGCTCCAGCCTTGGCTGAAGTTTACCCTGGTTTACAGTAAGCCCTCTGAGACAGCTGCAGCCTGTATGGGATTGCTCTCACACAGTCATCTGCATTAGTCACTGAAGAAGCTACCCTGAGGTTAACTTCATGGGAGCTGAGTGCAAGTACTCAGTAAGAAAGTGAAATGTTGAAATAAATAAATAAATAAATAATTTAACTTTAATAACCCATTTAACTTTAAAATTTGTAAACTTAACTTTGAATATGTAACCTTTTACCACAACTATAATTTATACTACCCAATATTATATATGATGTTAAATTAATTTAATGCTCATAATGTATATGTTGTTTTTGTTAAAGCAGTAATAATTCTGCTGATGTTTTGTGTAACTGAGAGTTCATGACATTACTTAAGAGAAACTATGGCATGATCTTGGGCTGTAAAAGCTTATAAACCTTTGGCCTCCCTGTCTACCTCAGCTCTGTCTTCAGCTTTCTCTCTCTCTCTGAATGGCACTGTTTATGTATTCAGCATGTGGAGGACAGGAGTATGATTTATGGGGCTGAGAGCAAGCTGGAGCGGGGCATGTTAATGAGAGTTTTAACGGAGGGCACTAAGGAAGGCTTTGTGCTCAGCTACCTCTCTGCTTCCCACCAGCAGACTGCCTGCACAGCCTGCATTAGCATACACACCGCTCGGCTTACCCAGCCACCCGAACACCAGGGCTAATTCAGCACGATAAAGGCCCATCACGTGTCTAAACTGCATGACTTTGAAAAAGGTGTTTTCTATTGATAATAACATTGGTTGTACTTTCAGTTAAAAATAAAAAAGCTTACTTTATGTGTCTTATAAAACAAGACCTGCTTATATATGTGCCATGCTCAGCACTTAATGATCAGTATCTATTACCGTCTTGGAATTAGGGTGCATGTCATGAAACCCTGAAGGGTAGGTCAGCAAAACCATGATGTACAGAATCTCTGACAATGTAAAAATTGCATACTTGGATGTTTCATAATTGCAAATTGAGATCAAGTGAGTCATCACTCAAATCCAGTCATTTCACAGCCTGAAGACCTGAATCTATATAAGAATCACATGCATTATAAAGCTTAGTTAATTCCTTAAGGTTTTGAGTGGCTACTTTACTGATGGTGCACACCTTCAAAACTTTTAAAATTATTTGGTAGCCTAACAGTGCTTCTGTGCATACAGTAACACCAGTTTTGGGTGGTACAAGTTTTGCTCTATTTGTCTCACCACATTCCTTCCAAGGTTGCAGATGTTTATTGACACATTGTTGAATCTGTAGATTTAAACAGCACCAGAAAGTGAAAATAAATTCAGCAGGTTAACAAAAATTACACTCCGCAAACAGTTGAAAGCTCAGTTTGCATGTAGATTTGTGGCACGTTTGTCCTTAAGGCTCCTGAACAGAGGAGGTAGGCGGACGATGATGACCACAGCACTTCTGCCTGACGAATCCTGGGCCAAGTCTGTTTGTCATGCAGTCCAGGACAGGACGAGAGAGGGGTCAATCCACTGAGAGCTCTACTGACACAGCTTTATTCAGACTAATGTATTGTGCCATAGCGCCTCAGCGGAGCCTTACTGGAACCTATTCAGCACCTCCAGCTTGTCAGCACAGGACAGGATGATGGATAGATGCAGCATGTGTGCACATCCAGACATTACAGCATTATCATTTACTGTCAGCCCTACATGATTGTCATCTTTCTATATCACAACAACTTTGAGGACTTTGCACCACGGGGAAGGAACTTGATAACTTCAGTTTTGCGTAAATGTCATGTTTTAATTGTTGACCACCACTTGAATGGCCTTGCTTGTAGACAGTGTCTGCCAAAATCGTATGAGGTACAGGCTGCTCCTAGGTTTCATCTTCATAGCATAACTGAATGGGACTGCTTATTTATCTGCATGCCAATGACTTGGCAAAGTCACTGCCAGAGTCCTCCTCCATCATTCATATTTCAGGAAGGTGGTTGTTATAGAAGCCACTCTTAGCCTTAAGAGTGGGATAAGGTCATTGCTAACATTAGAATAAAGAACATTACTTTGTGGCAGCAGAGGCTGCAACACAAAATGGGAGTATTAATTACTAGCATTGCTTGGACAACAATTTCAGAGTACCCCAACTGAGCTTACTGCATTTTCTTGTGTGGCTGATGATAACCTCTGTTTCACAGTAATCCTTAGCTGGAGTGGATTATAACCTGCTGGTTGCTCTGACTTCCCCGCATGATTGAATCCAAACAAGGGAGCGATGATTGCGCCCAGAGAAAGTGAGCTGTCAAACTGTGCGTAGTCGCTAACCCAAAGTAAATCTCATTCTCAAGAGTCTCTCGTCTAGATTCAGCTCATTTTATCCCTTTTCTGTTTTGTCAAGAGAGTGTATTAGTCAGTTCAGATGAAGTGTTTATTTCAAGGTGCCGTGTTAGTATAGTGTGCATCAATTAAGCCCAAAACTGCCTCATGTTAATTACTCACTTTCAGAACATAATTAGAACAAATATGTCACTGCAGTCAACAGATCTCTGTGTTTCTGAGCTGATTGAGGAAGTTGTTTTTTTACGTTGCAGAGTATGATCATAGGAACAGCTGGAGTGTATTGCGTGATGTTGAGAGTAGTTTGACACTAAAAGCTTTAACAATATCTTTTACAGTTGAATAGTTTACACATGGTGTGTTTGAGTGATTTGTAATATTAAAGTGTGGAAGGATTATTAGTGTAACTTATGGACATTTTGTAAGGTACTCCTAAAAATGCATTGAAGCAGTTTTAAGAATATTACCAAGCCATCAGTAGCCTTTACAGAGTCTACTCTCAGGGATAATAAGCAAGAATAAGGATGGCTATTATGTTGAAATTCTCACTGGGCCACTGTTTTTTATCTTTCTGGCAAGTGACAAGTAGTTCTTTACAAGCATGAAATGAGTCCATAATCCCTTGCTTCCAGTATGACACACAGTGCTGCAGTGGACGAGTCTAACAGGATAAAACGCTTTTTATGGAAACAAATGCGCTATTATGACTGCAAACTCAAATCGTACCATGATATGAATTTAAGGCTGTACTGCCTAGCGGTAACTCTCCAGGGGATTTGCTAACTAAAAACAAGGTTGTTTAGGTGGCACTTTTGCAACAAGAGGTTTTAAGTACAGAAGCCCTGTGTGTCTACCTAAGTTCATGTGTGCCTGTTGTTTTTGACCTGAGTGATTGTGAAATAAGCACAATAAAGAAACATGTTTGAATCAACAACTTTCAGACATATGAAATAAAAATATAGAGTAAAAGTTTTCAGCAAAGAATTGACTGTGATGGAAATGGGCTTTTCTGTAAAGGATTCACTGTAAACTACAACATGCACAGTGAAAAAAAATGCCACATGCTGGTCTGTTAAATGCTCCACAGTATCTGTTTCCGAGCTGGTCTGGTAGTAATAAACATGTAGAAAAAGAGTGGTAGCATTCAGGCTACTTATTAAGGTGGTGATTTAAGTGCTAGTATATAAGGATATATGTCATGCGATAAGTTCATTAACTGATTGGCATAAAGCAGCACAATAGATTTATTAGAAAGTTCAGAACAGAATATAAACAGAGCATGTTGTTTACATCAGTTTTTAAATTCTGTTTGAATCTTACAAAATGCCTATTTCTACTTCCTCGACTGTCTGGACTGAGCTCCTCTATACTACTGTGTTAACAACCCTGCCCCTACTCCCATTCACACACACATTCATACAGTAATATACTGTCTTTCAACATGAAGGGGGATCAACCACAATTTATGCATGAAGACTTTAGACTGTAAAAAGAAGAACAAAAGTTTGGTTGTTTGGATGTGGTTTGGATTTCACAGGTCAGATGAGCAGCAGAATCATGTAATTTGCAGAAATTGCCAAAAGGAGGTAATGTCAAAAAATCGTTTTTCACCACTTCCAACAGCATCACAAAATGGTGTACAAAGAGGTCGTGGATCTCTGTGCTGGTATCACTGGAGCCTTGACATGGTGTAAGGAGCGCCCAGTCATCCTTCACATGTTAAGCTGCCCATCTAGAGAGGGCATTTAGTTGCAGTGGTAATGGTTGTCAGTTGTCACAGGGTGTGCTTAAAGCTGGCGTTCCAAGCAGAAAATCTTGTTATTTGCACAGTTGTGTTTGTTAAAACAGCGAAGAGCATGTAAGATGTCATTATTTGTTTTATTTTATTATTTTGCAAAATCTGTGTTGTGGGCTTTATATGCAATAGGCAGTATATAGACTAAATGCACTGTTAGTGGGAAAATTCCCACTTCTAAAAATATAAAGATGGACAATCATGTAAAAACAATTAGTACATCCCATAAAACCTTTTGTCTTTAGACAAATAGACATTTAATCTTCATTTGCCCAATACTGAGAAATGGAAGTAATCTTAATATATTAAATAAATAGTCTAGAATATAAGAAATATTTTTTTTTGTTAAATTTGTAAAATGTAATTAATGGAAGTGCAGTTTTCTTGTGAGGAAAAGTTAGGGCACCCCTATATTTATCACTGTTTAAAATGACTAACAATAGAAGATCAGTTGCAAATGATTGCTCTATTTTTTCTTATTATTTAGTATACTGCATACTGTATAGTATATTATTACTTGATTAATTACCAAAATAATTGCTAGCTCACTAAATAGTGACAGTCCCAAATACTTGACTTGCATTTTAGAAACTGGCAGGTTGTTACAGCACCGTAAAATGTCTTGCATGAAATGGGCTAATTGCATTTACTCTGCACTAGCCAGAGAGCATTAAAAGCCCATTTTGGTGGTCCTGACTTCCTTCCTGTAGACTCAGTGACCTTTACAGTCTCATTTCACTGAATAAATATTACGGTGGTGAGAATTTTGCTCCAAGCATCAGTGGATTGGCCCTTGTTCTGACAAACAACTGCTTTGGGTGCAAGACAGAAGCGTACACTTCTTAAGCCCATATTTACAGATAAACGGCCACGCTAATTGCCTGGAGATAGCGGATGATGATTATCCTTTCCAGAAGCTTGATGCATGAGCAAGCAGTTTAGCTGTTAATTTGCAATTAATGCATAATACTAGCACTCAGGGTTAGTTTGTTGCTTATTTCTTAGTCTTCCTTTCTGTTGGAACTGAACAAATCAACATGTTGTGGAGTTCCGTTCAGAATAATTCCTACATGATTTATAGCTTTTATTTCCTAAATTTGGACCTCAAAAATAAATCAGTCAAGTGGAACATAAATAGTTCATGAATCCCTTTAGAAATGCTTGTGGAACACTAAGAGGCAAGGAAAGTCCCTGTGTGTCATTGCAGTTTTACAGAATAGTTCCCAAAAGGGACTTTATCCTATCATGCCGGGTGGGACCTTTAATGTTGCCAGATTTTTAAAGCTTTTGGTATAAAGGATTTCACTGCTGTGGACAAATCGGCTATCGTTAAGTGCAAGGGACTGCATTTAAAGAGCAATTCCATCTGTTCTACTTAGAGTTTCATATTTTACTTAGTAAGATCAATGACAAGTGTGCTTAATTAAGTCTATTTGAAATCAGTTAAGAGAATTGAGTCATTTGTGGGTGTAAATCAGTTACATGTGAGCAGGAGAGCTGTGGCAGATATGATGTATTAAATCATGGCAGACAAGCTTTTGAAGCGTCTCTTGTCAGCCAGCTCCCTGTAATTAATATGCGTCCCCGAAACCCATTAGATGCTCAACGGGACGCTGTAGGAGTGGAGCGGTCGGAGTGAAGATTACAACTAATGAAAGCCACTCTTTCTACTCATGGATCATTTCTGCTGTAATTACTGCTCGGTTTTGCTTAGCCCAAAAATAGTTTCATTGGCACGGAAAGAGAAATGAGGGTCCTCCTAAAACTTATATTTTGTATGAAGAATACGTGTTGATGTTGTTTACTATTAGTTTGTTCTCCGTTCAGCAATAAGTACAATCTATGGTTAAGGTACTTTAGTAGCAGTCTATGTAGCAGCCAGGGTTGCCCCGGGAACCATATCGGCACCAACACTGCCACTTAACCTGCCATATAAGTATTGGTATCAGATATGAAGGTCTTGATACCTCTGAGTGATAGCACGAAGGAGACATGCTCCAAAATGTTCACATGCGCTAGTAGATGAAATGCGAAGTGTGTCAGTAGTAAAAATGCTTATGGTAATATGGCGGTATTTTGTCGGAATGCAGTAGTAGTGACTAATATACCTGTTGGAATTCTTCCTGAGGTATTAATTTTTCTGGTATGCCACAGATAACAGCATATAAACAGTAACGGGAGCCGCTTTCCTGAATGGCAGCTCTTTCAGTAATCACTCGTCTCCTGCTGTGTAGTCAGTTACAGTCTCAGGTTGTTTTTGAAGAAACTGACATTAGAGAGACATACGCAAAGTACTGCTGGCCTCCTTGGGTAATGATAGCCTTTTAGCTTGGTTTAGACTTTACCATAGCAGTCTTTTGCCAGACTATTGTGTCCTCTAGCTCTAATTGCAGTGCACCTCCACCATCTGCTTCACACGGTTTTTGGTCTTAAAGACTGTTACTTCCACCAACCAGGAAAAAGGCACTGCTGACGGTGTGAACAACCGTAACATTTACTGCACTACAGCAGAGTCTGATGCTCAGAGATGTAAGTGCAAGTAAACGGCACGCACTTATAAGACAATGACTTTAGATATTCGACTGTGAAATAACATTTAGTGTTGTTTTTGCTGAACCAGACAAGACACACTACATTTATCTGTATCTATATACTGTTCAGTTCTGTGTTCAACGATATTTTTTATGTACATTGTA
Organism: Prochilodus magdalenae; assembly: GCA_024036415.1. Lineage (NCBI taxonomy): Eukaryota > Metazoa > Chordata > Actinopteri > Characiformes > Prochilodontidae > Prochilodus > Prochilodus magdalenae. The sequence goes on from JAMWET010006528.1 coordinate 195,444, forward strand.
AAAAGTGCAGCCTAAAAAATAACATTGTTGTGTTACAAGCAAGTGGAAAAGTTTGCTCAGCTTAAAAAATGACTTTGATTGAAATAATTGTCTGTTCAAATTCCATTAGGTTGAATGAACCTAATTTATTTACTTGAAACAAACAAATGAGAAAAAAATATATATTTTTTGTTGTTATTATATGTTTTTTTGTTTTTGTTTTTTTTTTTAAACATGGAGCAGATTTTACCAAAATTAAATATAAATAAAAGTAGAACTGTATACATATCAAACTATATATATAAACTATACATATGGTGTATATACACCCACAGCCAACTTCATTAGTTACACCTCCTCATACTACACTCATAGTCCTTTTTGGTTACAAGCAGAAGCAGAGCCTAAATTCTGCAGTGACAGAAAAAATATAACAAAGGATGTGATTTGTGATTTGTTCTACTCTTGGTAGCCGTCACTTCAAAATGAGATTTTCTACCTGTGTCTTCATCGCCTCTTTAATTTCTGCACAGCTGCTGTTATGGTAAATTAGCGTTGCACCATGCATTATCTAACATTGTAATTGGGCTAAACATTTAAAGGCTGTAGCAACAGATTGTAGTAATTGAATGTTTTTTTTTTTTTTTTTTTTTTTGCACTACGTTAATGAAAATATGCATGCATTCATTCATTTACTTATTTTAGGTTTTAAGTCTAGTAAATACTTATACCAGCACAACACACACACACAAACACACACATGTCAGCGTGTAGTTAATTTGTATCTGTAACACACTGTAGGAAGTGCTCGGGTCAGTTTTACTTCCACAGTCTGTACTAATAACTAAATCTAAATAGTCTCAATATTTGCAATGCCAAATTATCTAAATAGTAAACCTCCTCCACTTAACAGTAGCTGGTTATTCACCATTAAGATTAATTAGAGAAACCTCGCCTCCTCAAGTCTGCACAGTTAGTACTAGTAACAAAGAAACTCGTTTGATTATTTAGAGTTAGCCTTGGCATTGATACTCTGTGTCAACTGATACTTAAGTATCGCAAATCAATGAAGGAGAAAGTAGTATCGGTGCATCCCGAGTGCCAGTATGTGTAATTTGTTATGTGAAAATTGCAGTATTTGCAAGTGTTGAAAAGCTTTTCACAATAATCATGTATATTTGCAGCCATTGATATTGCGATTTTGTAAACGCTTAATGCCTGAACTCTAGATCTCTCAAAGGAGAGAGGAGTACACCAAAGAGCAGGACCATGATAGCGTGGCAAATAGCCTTGTCACTGTGATTTAGTGTATTGTGAGCTCACCCTGGACCCAAGCCCAGCCTTTTAGAGTCTGATCATCCATCTTTATGAATGAAGTAAAGGTCCATCGAAAGATTCTAAAAACCCTTAAGTTTACTCACTCCTATAGGACCCTCCCAGAGCAAACAGAACTAGTCAATGCTTCCTTTATTGCAAGTCCATAAAATCCGTCTCAAGCTGTGTGTCCTCACATGCACATTTCAGCCCAGAGCAAACCTCCTAAAAAATTACAGAAGCTTATCTGTGCACACTCCTGTTTACAAACTTACATCCTTGCCTAGAAGATGGCAGAGCTCCATTATTTGTGACCAGAACAATGTCAGCTCTGAATAAACATATAACTTGCTGTTTTGTGGCTCTAGAAAGCAATTCAGAGTATTACAAAAACCTCATTGAGTGAAAATAGATATTGTATGGGATCAAGTGCTGAAATGTTTGAATTGAACTTATCAAATGACTCAGCTTGTTATGTAAGCTAATTAAGCTAACCAAACGCCTGTCTCTGTTGTTCTAGGTATTGTCCAGACTAACCACTCAAGCTTGTACATCAAGCAGCACAAAGCGTTCTGTTCACAATGCCAACTGTGCTGAGGCAGAAAACAGAAAAAAATTAGAATAAAAGGCTGTTTATTTGGTCTGTAAGTGTTTACTTTGAGACAGTATGTGTTTTTCCTATGAGGAAGGCCACTAGTATTTGTAGCTGTCGTTAAACTCCTGGTTTATTTCATCATTAGTTCATTTAGTTAAATCAACTGTACTGCTGATCGAATTAAATTAATCCATGGTGACTGGGTGCGTCCACAAGAATTCTGGAAGCCAACTGTATTTTAAAAAGTATCTTACAAGATATCAGTGACTTTTTTACTATATTTAGGTTTATTTGTTTTTAATCTTATGCTGCATTGTGTTTTAATAAGCAAAGCCCCATTTGTTGCCAGGATATACCGTTTTAAATATTGTGTCTTTTTGCATGTACAATATACATTTCTGAATTAGTATATTTTTGGATTTATGTGGCTATTTAGATGCGGTACTGTTACTACTGACTGTTGCCTCTTTAATTTGAAGGATTTCGCTGTGTAGACAGGCAAGGGGACTGAAAGGATACTTCCTTTGAAATGGAAAGTAGAACTGTTCCTACATGCATGAATCATTGCGGACCAACAGCTGGCAACCCTCCAAGCACTTGAATATAAATTTTGGGCATGCTCAGACACCCTGGTATTAGCATCCCTGAAGGACATTGGAGATTTGACTCCATCCACAGATCCTTCAAGAGATGGCCACATTCTTCCTCTCGTGAGGATAATGTATAGTACCAGACACTACCTTTACTTTAAAAGGTACCATTGCCTTTTTTGTCACTCACCAAGATGGACTGTGGGTTTATGTCGACACATGTTAATAAACATGGTTGACAAGGATAGGCAGATAATGTCTGGGCTCACATTAGGGCACTGCACATTTCTAGCTTTGTGCTGGGTCTGCTTTTCCACCGCCCACTCGTGTGTGCAATCATCGCCTTTCTCGTCCCACTGGGACTTCAAGCACCAACAAAGTGCTTCTCAGTTATTTAGCACAGCCAAACTCTGCCCATTTAGCACTGGCATGGAGCTGCTGTTAGGTCTTTGCTTTTTTTTCTCTCCAGGGATACTAATGGCACTTTGGCAGATTCTAATGCAGCCTGAAACAATGAATGCATCTGATTTACAGATGTTGTGCATGAGACAGAGGCTTTAGGTCCGCATGCCTAGTGCTCTGCAGCAGCAGAACACCCAAAGCAAAAAGATTGAGGGGCTCATCACAGTTGGAATGGAGAGTAATGACTGGCATTGGCTAACTGCTGGAATAGTTCTCTGATGACTAAAGTATGCTTTCTTGTGCATTGCTTAACTTTGGAAGACTGATAACAGTTTTCACATAAGGCTAATAAAGCCTGGAATTGGCAAAATATACCCCAGAGAGCTAGAGGCATATTAGTCGAACAGTTCTGAGTATGACCCAGTTTGGAGCTCCTTTGCAGTGAGGGGTTTACATCATTCTCGTAAGTTAAGAAACATCCTGAGGAATTCTTATGGTTTGTTTGTAGGCATACTTCTTAGACATATACAAAGTACAGAGGTTACTTATTTGTAAGAAATCACTGTATGTTTGACTGTCTATTTTAATCTCTTTAGAATGTATAGGCTCTGAATGGCCAGATAATAAAATTTGGTGCTGATAGATAAGCTGATTATGAGGGCCATCTTTAAAGTCAGTGCAAATGGCATGGCTATTTTGATTGTCATCTCCCTGAAAAGAGAGGCTGTCCATAATCCTCGTTTTGTGGGCAGAAATTGACTGATTGAGCAGCATTCAGCTAGACGCTTCTTCATGATTTTAACTTAGCTGTCCTCCAGAATAAAGGGCTGTGCTCAAGAGAAGGGTGGATTAAGTAAAGTACTCTTGTGCTTTAAAACCTAAATCGCCTGCTTGAATCATTTAAACCCCAATTGCTTGTAAGCCTGTTTAGTTTGATTTAATATCTTTAAAGTAAAGTGCTTCGCTGTTTGTCACTATCGCTTTACTTAGGTCTACAAACCCAGTAGCTTACTGGCCGTGCAAACAGTTTATGCTTGTCTCATTTCCTCATGTCCATATTCAGAAGCCTCTGTTTCAGTGTCAGATGAATTTGGGACATGTCAGACTCACAACTTTGATCTTGTAACATGTTGTCACTGGAAAAGAAGGGCATTCAAAAACAGATAAATTTTTCCATTACTGTGCTGTTTGCTTTCATGTACTCATAAGTGTGAATAATGTGATGCCAGCTCAGTCCTGCATTCGTCTTTATTATTGCACTCAGACCTTAAGCATAGATTTGGTCTCTGTTGCCTGTCCCTGTAGTGGTGGTGGCAGCATAGCATGGAATAGTAACACAGCCCAGCAGGAAGAATTCACATTCATTGTTCCAGGTTGGCAGAGGTAAAAAGCCCTTACATCTCTTTCAGACTTTAAGGTCTAATCTGACCTTGGTGCTCTGCCATGGGGTATTCCCAGCTGGTGGAGTTGTATCCCTCAGATATATTAATGGCCAGTGCCACACCATTTCTTTTTGGGATATTAAAAAAAATCTACTTTCATTTATGAAGTAGGATTACTGTACACTTACTGTAACATTCTTCACATTTTAACAAATTTAAGATCAGCCACAAAAAAGTGCTTTATTTTTCATGGATTTACATCAATTCTTCATCTCCACTGAATGACAGTCTACAGTACTGTGCAAAATCACTCATGTAGAATGAGACCACCATTTCATTTATTTACTATGCATTCAGAATGTCCAATAATTTAAAAGCTAATTAAAAGCAGACTTAAAAGTACACTTTGTATTTACATCCATTGTCAATTTTATCAGGACACTTTGTCCCCTTTTATCCTGTTCTTCAATAATCAAGACCTTCACAGGGTGACCAGAGAGCAGGTACTATTTGGGTGGTGGATCATTCTCAGCACTGCAGTGACACTAACATGGTGGTGACAAGTTTTTTTATGTGTGGCACTAGTATGAGTAGTCAGACACGGCAGTGCTGCTGTAGTTTGTAAACACTGTGACAACTTCCAGTGTACAGTTAGAAATATATACGGTGACGGGCCAGTTTCTAAATGTTCTGTCTGACATAATAGCTTATCTGTTGCTGCTCAGTTTGTGTTAGTTCTCTAGTCCTCTATCAGTGGACACATGACACTTCCCACAAGATGCTGTTGTCTGGATATTAGATGATACATTTTGAAGAAATATGCAGGGATATTTTTCCTCTTGTCCAAAGTTCAGTCTTTTTGCTTGCATTTTCTGGTTTTCTGTTTTTTTCTGCATTTTCTGTTTTTCATTGCCTAATTAATCCTTCTTTGTGTCTTCAGTAATGTGCTGCGTGCCTTGTCTTGCTGTGGCATTATTGTTTTTCTATCAAGCTTTTTCCCCCAGAAAATAAGGCCTAATGTATTAAAATCTCTTTGTATGTATGGTTTGGGGGATTTCTTAAAATGTTTAACATGATGGTTAAAATGCTCAACAAATACGTATAATATTATGTGGCATTGAGTTTTGTGTATATGCTTATAGTAAACATTAAATGCTTAAATGCACGTGTTAATAATATAAAAACATTTTTTACTAGTTCACCTGTTGTTATAACATAAAAAGCGCATTCAAGAGGTTCTGGTGCAGATATCTGGCGACTTGCATGCTGATAAGACTCTTTGCTGGTAAAACCTCAGACTGCCAGCGGCTTCCAAAGTTATGTTCACACACTATTACAATGAAAAGACTAGGAGTTTTTTAGTTTTTCTAGTGTAAAAAATAATTCAACTAACCACCAGAATCCTAAAGCTGTACAGAAAATTTTAAAATAAAGTGTACATATTATTTGATGTTGAATATCACTCTGATACCGTTAATCAGCCATAGACAGATATCAGAAGAACTTCAGCTCCAGGCCTGCAGCCAGCTGCTCTGCAGTAATTTCTCAGTGTATTTACAAGCTGTTTAACAGTGAATGGGTACACTTTCAGTCTTTCTTAGCTCTTTTCCCAAAATGGTGATTGTCATCTTTTTTCACATCAGGTTTCTTGTCAGTCATCAACCATATCTGATTATATTGTCCTGTCGCCCAGGCCTACTTGTCAGAATTAAAAATGTCTTGCCATATACCATATGTTTATCTGTTTCTGTATCTTCAACTACATCTTCAGTGCTGTCAGGCTTTTAGACACAACTAGTTCTCCAAGTTTGCTTTGTTGTGGTTTTCATGAGAGCATAGAAGGATGTTTGCTCTAAGGGAAGTGGTTAGTCTGTTCTGCTTTGTATCATAACCTAATTTTAAAACATGTTTACTTAAAAGTCACATTTTATTAATGACATTTATGTACATATAAATAGCAGGTTCATGGTAAAGCATACTTCAGTTGCTGACCAATTGAACAGATACTCTCTTAGCTTTTCTGCATGTTCATTTAGCCTGAAATAAAATTTTATTCTCGTAGACTTGAACCAGCATTTGAAACACAGTCTTGAAACATTTCTAACTGTAGTAATGAATCTTCTGCTGTGACATCAGTGGCTCCTAGATAACAGTATTAGCATTAGCGTGTCAGCACTGAACCTCACAGCTGTTATCCACTGTATACAGCTGTGCCATCTTTTGACTGAGAGACTGTTAAATTACAAAGTCCTGGGGCGTATTTGCATTTTGTTATTCTCTCGCTCCAACTACTGGCTGATTATGTAAAAACGATGAATTCTTTGACAGAGTGTTCTTCTTTTTAAACTTGAAAGAAGAACTCTCTGTGCTTTGAAAGCGTGCCTGCCCGAGCTTGTGATCCACCTGTGAAGTCATCTCAAAGGGTCTAGCTACAAAGCTCAAAAATAGAGATTGGCAGGGCTCACTGCCTCTAAAGCTTTGTTAATGTATGCAAGAACAGTTCAGGGAGCACTGGTGCTTTCCAATGGCCTGTGTTATTCCCAGGTGTGCTGAAGCTGGAAAAATGCTTTTAGATGCAGGAAGCTGCTGTCCTCCCACAGGCCCTCGCACTGAATTATGGCCTCAGTTATGATATGCTCTAATGCCCAAAGCAAACTGTGTGGACTCAAAGCTGATTAAGTAGCTCTCACTAGGCCTGAACATGGAAAAGGCTGGATTAGCTGAGCAACTGCAATTGCCTCAAAGCCTGCCTGGGCTGCTCAGGCAGGCCATGTACGATTCGCCTCTGCTTGAGCTTTCACCATTACCTCTTGGTCTTTTGGGAAATGCCAAGAAATGCCCAGCAAAGAACAATTCGCAATACCGCACCATCACCTACAGTATTACTTGTGCAGTTTCCCTGCTTTTCAGTGTAAAGGATATCCCCCCAAAAAGCAATAATGCACACTGGTTGCACATGCTTTCATTTTGTTGTGTCCAGTGGTATCAAAGACTGGATTTCATTAAAAATGGTCATTTTAATTTTGTGTGATATAAAGAAACTCTTCAGTTGAGCTGGGCTAATGTGGGTGGTCTGGCAGCTTTTGAACCTGTGATTCAGTTTAGATGGCCAGTCAGGAAAAGGCTTCTTAATATTTCGCATACACAAATCAACAGAAATACAGCAAATAAAAAGATTTTTGCTCTTGTGTAACTTGCTCTTGTCTTGTGTTTTGAAGTGTTTTAACGTTACCTCCAGTGATTCACATGATCTCGTATAACATGTCCTGTATGCCAGTTTCATTTTCCTGAGTAGGTCTGATGTACATTAACTGAAACTAAATTTGAAAAATTTCCCCAATCAATTGGTCCGCCTAACGTGTAAAGAGTGCACTTGTGTATCACTACACAGTGCTTTAAAACTTCTGTCATTCCTTTTAGCGTCCTTTTAGCGCTTCTCCAACTTCTTTCATTAATTGCACTTTAGCAGGGAAACTATGCTAGATCCTGGCCTTCTTGGTTATAAGACATGAGCTGCATTCTAAAATCTTGGCTGCTGTGTAATAGGGCTGCATTGCTAGACCAAGCAAAAGGATCCGTCCAATGCAGCCTGTAATGTCACATTTTTCAGTGCCACTATCATAGTGGTTTTCACGCACGCCTGATCCTTTACACATGCATCAGATCCAAGAATTTGTGTTCAGATGTTAGCTGTGTTTATATATGCTGCTCTGTAAAAGCTTTTGCATGTTAAATTTAATTTTGTTCAGTTTGTAAGTCTCCTTTTAAACTGGATGGATGGAAAATCAGCCTGTGTTGGTAAGAAAGGCAAGCTATGTGTATTGGTGGAGTTCCATAGCCCATGATAAAGGTGCTACACAATTTGTACAGCATGTATTTTGAAAGCTAGTACAGTTTGCTAATCCTTTTGTTGTGTATCTGCTTAAAAGGGATTGATTACATGTTAAAATGGCTTAAATCTTTTGTTGCTTGAGTTTTTGTTGGCAGGGTCGCATTTAATTATTAGTAAGTTAATGTTTTGCTTGCATCTTACTATCAAATACATCAGCAGTGCACTCTGACTCATTTCTAATGATGTGATAAGTGATACAAAAGAGGAGCTTTTATAACACAATGAACACACCTACCTTTCTCAGGTGCAGCATAGATTTTAGAATGCTGCTAAAGAGTTGTTGAGGAATCCATCTTTGTGAAATACAGATTTTGTCCACAACAATGGAAACTATATTATTTGGGTGATGGGTAATATAGAGTCTGCAGAAGGTTACTGTGATACAACTTCATGTCCATCTTTCAAACCAGAGTTTACACTCAGCAGCACTTTGATGAGTTTACTTGTCTGTGGCTTTCAGCTGTAAAATTGGGAGACGGGAAAATCATCGCTTTCAGCCTCTTGGAAGCCCTTTGTACTCGGGCAGCAGCTGCTGTTAGAGCAAAGCAGGCATGCGGATGGTTTGCAGCACGTCAATTTCTCCTGTGTTATCTCGCTATGGAACCGCCTGTAAATGATACATTTGACGTATAACAGACTTAAAAGAGGAGCTCAAGCAACACTTTATGAACTCAATTTATTCCCAACACTCTCACCAAACCTCACAGCAGCCAGCTGAGTTATCCCCTCCACAGGCTGAGCCTTTAAAATCCTGCATGCTGAAATGAATTTCCCTGCCTTAAGTTTCAACTGGTTTTCACACTTAGACATGTGTTATGTTAGTACTCGTTTATGCTGTGACAGAAAATGATCATTTCAAAGAAAAAGGTGATGTAAAGTAAGGAACCAAACGTCCGACCAACAAATAACGACCAATACCATTACTCTGCAGGACTGTCAATTATTCTAAATAAATGTATCAGTATTTAAATATGTGAGCAATGTGAGGTAGGCTGACCCTTATGTTTTTCATCCTAAGGACTCATAGATATTATATTAAGTCAAGGTCCTTTTTTTTTTTTTTTACATCATATACTTTTGATCTGGTTAGCTTTGGTTTCACATTGCAAACTAGCGAGTACGAAAAAGTACAAGATACTTGATATTGTTTGATTTGTAGAGGGACATGCGTCTGACATCCATGTTTTGGTAAAATGGTGGGAATTGGGTGCCTTCTCCAGTGCAGTTAGAGGAATATACACACACACACACACACAGTACAATAACAAATAGGTGCAATAACAAAAAACAGTAACAGTAGGACAACAGTAGGTGTAAAGTGTAAGAGGCGTATCTGTATGTCAGAATGTAGAGTACTATAGCTAATGTGCAATTAGCATATGCAGGAAGCAAAAACAGCTTCGTAAGTGTACATATACAGTGTGTTGAGGTAACAAGTGTGCAGTTAGGTATGTGGTTGTAGACAGTATAAGATATATAAAGTGTACAGTGCAGGTAGGAGAATAGCAGCTCAATTGTCAGGTGAAAATTTGGTCAAACCAAATTTTGTTTTTCAGCTTTCTGCTTTGGTTTGGACCAAACTGAAAATTCAGAAGGTCCGGACCAAATAGGGTAGCTGTGACAGCATACTAAGAAAAGAAGGCAGGGTGATTACTTATTCACAAACAAGAACAAATGAATGCTGCAATACAATCAACACTGCTTCATCTGCTGAGACATCTTTTATAAAGAACTTAGGACATGGATTTGAGAATGCTCCTAAAGGAGAAACCCTCATATATTAAATATTACACTCTGTCAATAACCATATTTATATTCAGGCGACATCATTATTTTTCTTCTCAGGGTTTATGTACTGTATATGTTGGACACCTTGTAGCTGTTTACTGTTTTTGGCACCTATGAGAAACATTAATAATCTAGCAAATGACACTGACTTCACTGACCTTTAAAATGTCTGTAGTCATATCCTGCAGAGACGTTTATGGATTCTGAACAGTAGTGAAAGGCTTATGGCAGCATCTTTAAGAAAATGCGTACTTACTAACAGTATTCACTTTTTACCACAAATATGTAAGAAAAAATAATAAAGGAGAATAACTTTTAAGGATAAGTAAAGGAAAGAAAGCAGTAGGGAGCAGATATATCTAGAAAGTGGATACAGCAGATACATCTCCGGAAAAGAGTCTGGATTGATTTGTGCTTGTGGTGGTCATTATTTCTGTTTAAAACAGAGATAACAGCTCCTGATGATAGCCAAGATTTTATGTCGTGGTCATTACATTAAAACCAAATAATCAATAACTTCTTTCACAGAACTCTGGATTTAGAGGGGCTGCAGTATTGACAATTTAAATGGTTTTCCTGCTTTAATCCACTGGATTCACCTACTTAATTATGAAGATGATGTGTGACAGAGCAGGAACACATTGATCTATAATGCTCTTGCCATCCAGGTCTAAGGTTTGAGCACAATTGTGTGCTGGTTAGGAATCTGTAAAGTCCACAAGTGATTATTCAGACTACACTACTGTTGTCATATTGCTTCGATTTAGATGATCTTTTATTAGACAAAAAAGCTAATGTGACATTTTTTGGGGGGGAAATTTTTTTTTTGCTTGCATAAAGATTAATGTGGTATGGCTGTTTCTTGGTGTCAGTGCTAAGACATTCTCAAGAAAAAATACATTTGCTCAATTTTTAATCTGCTGCACAGGGGAAATTACTGCCCAGACCGTTACTTATTATTTTAGTTCTTACATGTTTTGCATGATTATCAAATACGTCATCGTGCTTGATTTCTCATGCACTATTCAGTAAATCCATCTGTCAGTCACATCACAAATGCTAAACTGTGCTGCAGACTTGAAGAGTGGCACAAGTTCATAATGACTCAGTTCTGACTGGTGCTGAAGGGACAGAAAGGTATTTGGATCTGGTGCTGGATCTGCTAAATTAATGGTATCTTAGAGAGCAGGCTACACACAGAGATAGTGCCACATGTTACTATCATATGTTAATGTTTGTTTGTCTTCATATGGCTTCCCCTGCTTTGTTGACATGCTTACTATTCACAGTTCTAGTATGCTGCTTAGAGGAGCATGGCTGTGGATTATGGTGACATGGTTTAAGGAATCAGAATAGCTTCAAAATTGCACCACCTGAGCTTTTCTAGTAATGATTATGAACAAGCAATAGCCCTAAAAGGCTCATTAAGATACAAGATCTTAAAAACACTTATCTGAGAGCTTAAACCTCTTGGGCTGCCCAAGCTTTTGCATGGTGCTCCTTTTCCTGTTTTCAAAAATAATACAGGAATCTTGGTTAAAATATTAAAGAGAATGATTCGTCTTTAACTTTATACCTTTTGGAGATCAGATCACCTTCTGCTCCATTATACAGAAACACACTGTGCTGACGATGTAGAGGATCTACGTAGGAAACATCTACGCAGGATCAGATAAAATAAATAACTGCCACTGATAACTGTTCCATATATCTTCTGCTCTGTGAATTTATTACTATTCTGAATTAATATTACTATTCTTTTGTCTCTTCATCAAGGTGACTTTAGTAGTGTTCAGCAGTTTCTTTTTCATTTCAGTGTAAATAATAATTTCCATTGTTCTAGGCTATAATTAATTAAAGATAACTTCAGCCTACGTTTACTTCATTATTTGGCAGCAGAAAGTGGAGCAGTGGTCCATAGCTCAGTGGAGGAATCTGGTGGAGAGAATGTGCTTGCTAATGTCTGGAACAGTGGTGTGAAAATGGAAAAATTACTGTGCAACCAAGGAATGTCTCCAACATGACCTCACCCCTGCTCAAAAAGAACTCAAAACCACATTACTAATCTATACACACCAAAAAAGAACTAACCCAGAAACAGCTTGTTTGCTTAATATAGCATCAGTGAACCATTTTAACACAGCTACAGAATGGCAGATGTCTTCAGATGCATGTTGTGTTTTTTACATTCGGTTTTGCTTTCTCTTTTTAGAGCACTTTGGTTCTGATTCTTTCTTCATTTATTATGGAATTTCATGGAAGTTGTGGAAGGAATGGTCATAAGCTGATCATTAACATAGATTTGCCTGCAAGATGGATTGTTTGTACAGTAAAGTTATATTTATGTGAAGGCATATCCTCTATTTTAATCTCTATTCATATCATAAAGTAGCATAAACTACTCAAGCTGATGTAATAAAATGCAGGTAGGTAACTATAGTGTCAACACTCAAAGACCCAAAGGTGCAGCTTACATCTGATTTTATCTTAGGCAATGTCTGTTTCCTGAAGTTTGATAATAGCATTTCAACTTTTGTAAAGGGGCAAGCTCTAGTATGCTCTTAGCAATGCAGAGCTTTTGGTTTACACAAGTCAGTGTTTGCACTTAAAGGAATGAGTTGAACAAACAGATGAAGTATTGCTAAGCTGCTTTCCAAGCCACAGTAGATAAATGTTGCCCCAGAATATCAGTTTAGTTGCTCACACAAGATTTTGAGAGATACTGGATTCTGAGATAAGAAACACCAATATATCAAAGGCCATGGCTGTGTCTTATATCTTCTGGCCGTTTCAAAGACCGTCCCATTATAAAGAGGACATTTGAAAAGGACAACAGAGCAGACATTTCCCCACCAGCACTCTACTGTAATTTAAAAGCTTTTGTTTTCTGTTTTATAACGCAGTTCTTCAAATGGCCCACTCAATCATTAAAACCATTTTAACCACATTTTGCTGGGAGAAACTATAAAAAATCCAGGACGATATCTATACAGTGCCAGCCCCTTGTCTGCTTTTCATTTTTCATTTTTATTTTATTTTCTATTGTTCAAAAAACAGTCAGCAACTCCATTACTGCAGGAGGCAGAAATTTGTTATTGGAGATCTATCTCTGTATATTGCATGAGCTTTCTTAGTATACTTAAACTCCCGGGTTCTGTTTAGATTGCAGATATGATGAGCAAAATGCTTTCTGATTACAGTGAACCTGTTACACTAATTTCATATCTATTAGAATATATAGATTTACATGCTTTAATTTTCTCAAAGCATTATGTCTTTCCTATACTGTGCATCTGTGTTCACCCTCTCTCTGAAACACTCTGTTAGAGCCCCTGTATCTTTAAGCTCTGCCTCATTATGAGCCTCATCTGCTTTGATTGTTCAGCTCTCCCACTATGCTCTGACTGGTCAGCCACCAAGCAGCTAAAAGCGATATCAGGAGAGACATGTAGATCCACCTATGGAGGTGGCCAACAAGGATTGTGTTAGAAGGTGATGTCACCTTGTAACAGAGGAAAGGGCTGAAATTCCAACAAGCTAGTTTAGGCAGCTGAGAAAACTGGTTTCTGTGGGAAAGAGTTTCTGCTTCTGGTCAGGACTGAGCAATGTATCATACAAAACCAGCAAAGCCTTCTTGCAAATGGTGGGAGCTGCAGTGACAGTTTGGTTAGATGCATTTTAGAAGATTAGAATACTGTGAAAAGGTTCATTTTGTTCATAATTTAATTTAAAAATGTAAACTGTTATACATTTTATGTTTTTTACACAAGTGTCTTTCAAATTACATATTTCAGTCCTTTTTTTTGTTTGTTTTGATGTTAATCGGTATGGCTTAGAGCTCATAAAAATCAGAATCACAGTATGGTATAATATAATATTAAATTGTATCAGGTAGAAAAGGATGTACATACAGAAATAATACAGACAAGTGAGACTGCAGAGGTGTTATTGAAGCCCAGGTTGCTTTGACAGTGTCCAATCAAGCACAGTAATATCATGGACAGCACACTTTTTGGTAGTAGTTTTGGCATTGTGAGAAAGTGCTGCTGGAAAAATAAATCAACATCTCCATAATGCTTGTCAGCAGAAGACTCCTGGTGGGTGGCTGCGTTGACTTTGGATTATATAAAACACATTGTACCACAACCAGAAGATGACATTGCACCCTAAAAAAAATCACAGACCACAGAAACTTCAGCTTGAACTTCAGACACCTTGGATTCTGTACAACCCCACTCTCCCTCCAGACTTTAGGACTTTGATTCCCAAATGAAAAGAAAACTTTGGACCACTAAGAAACAGACCACTTCTTATTCTACATACCCCAGGTACAATGCTTCTGACAGTGATTTTAGAAATGCAGCAGCTGTAGCCCCTTTCTTTGCGTGTATTGGCCTCAGTCCACTCCCTGTGAAGCTCTCCCAAGTTCGTGAATCAACTTTTCCTGACAAATTTCTAAAGACTACGGTCATCCCTGTTGCTTTGTCTCCTTTTTCTGCCACATTTTTCTTTAATATGCTTTGAGACAGAAATCTGTGAACAGCCAGCCTTTTCAGTAGTGACCTTATGTGGCCTACTCTCCTTGTGGAGGGTGTTGATGATAGTCTTCTAGACAGCTGTCAAGTCAGCAGTCTTGCCCATGATTGTGGTGGCGTGTGCTAGACTCCAGATATATAGTCTATTTATATAATTTTTATATATTTACTGGTTGAATAGTAATTTACTCAAACAAAATATTTTAATAATTTGAGAGACTGGAGTTCTGATTTTTAAAAGCTTTAAGCTATACTGATCAACATTTAAAAAAGGCTTGAAATATATGTCACTATGATTAATGAATATAAAATATTTACGAGTATACCTTTTTGTGCTAAATTATGAAAAACATTAAAATATTAATTAAAATTAATATTCTACTGTATTTTTTTTTGTTTGTAAGATGAAACTGTATTTTATATTAAATTTATTTATTTGCTTATATTATCCACAGCTTTCAAACAGCAGTTCCATTTAATGTTTCTGGAGTGAAAGGACAGCACGTTTTTCTACATGGGAACTGTTTCACTTTTAAGGACACATGTTCTGCACATGAATTTGTCTCCCCCCACAGTCACAAATCATTATCTGCAGCCTACGGGTTGTTGGATTTATTAACAGGAAAAAACAGAACATAAATTGCCAAGTAATAAGTAAATTTCCTACACTCGGCTGGTTGCACACTCATTTGTCAGTGACCTTCATCAGGCAAATGGAATTTCAGGATCCTTAAGTCCTTCTGATTCATCTTTAATCTAATATTAACTTGCACATCACCCCACAGTCGTAATGCACCATTTTATTTCATTCAAACTGCTTTTATTAAATGACTGCAAAAAGACCGTATTAAGATTTGGTGATTAATAGATCACTTTCTATTTCTGTGTTCAAAAAACTAATTTTAAAATGTTTTCTCTTTTGTGCAGATGCAGCAGCTGTTCTATGAAAACTACGAGCACAACAAGAAAGGTTTCATTGAGGAACTTCACAGCAGCAAGATTCATAATGCTATTACATTGCACCCCAACAAGCGTCCGGCCTACCAGTACCGGCTCCACAATTACATGCTGAGTCGGCAAATCTCCCAGCTCCGCTACCATACCATCCAGCTGCATCGTGAGAGCATCACCATGAGCCACCTTAGCAACACAGAGGTACAGTGGGAAGACCAACAGCTAGGAGCACCACCTTCTTACACTCGTTACCAGCCAACCGAAAGAGAAGATGTCATTGAGTGGGAATTCCTGACTCGTAGGCACCTATACTCTACTAGTGAGAAGCAAATGCCCAGACAAGGTCTTGGGAGAGCGCTTCACTCTGCATTAGAAGACACAGTGCTCCAGGTGATGGAGATGATCAACGAGAACTCCAAAGCTCGAGGCCGGGTCATTGACTTCAAGGAGGTTCAGTATGGCTACAGAAGGCTGAACCCCCTCCATGGTGCTGAGTACATCCTGGACCTTTTGCTGCTCTACAAGAGGCACAAGGGGCGAAAAGTGACAGTGCCAGTCCGTAGACATGTCTACCTACAACAGTCCTTCAGCCGACCTTTTTTTCATGAGACTGAGGAGCTGGATGTAACTGAGTTAGTGGAGGCCATTAACAGTGACTCTCAGTCCTTCTCATTCCTCTCAAATTCACTTAAGATTTTTGCACCATTTCAGTTTTCAGAGTCTACAAATGAGATGCGAGAGCTTAGTCCAAAAAAGGTTCACTTTCTCGTGCCTCTGTCGGGCAGGTATGATACATTCTTACGCTTTATGGACAACTTTGAGAAGGTTTGCCTGATTTTGAATCAGAACGTGAAACTGATCATCATACTGGTGGACAACGACAGCAACCAAGACAAGGAGAAGCACTTGGAGCTGATTAAGGATTACCATAATAAATATCCCAAAGCAGATCTGTCTGTAATACCAATAACAGGGGAGTTTTCTAGGGGCCTTGCCTTAGAGATGGGAGCCTCTCAGCTTAGTAATAACTCCTTGCTGTTCTTCTGCGATGTGGACCTGGTATTCAATAGTGATGCACTCCAGCGATGTAGAGACAATTCTGTTGAGGGGAGTCAGGCTTACTTTCCTATTGTCTTTAGCCAGTATGATCCAAAAATTGTCTACACTGGGAGCCATGCAGAAGACAGCAACTTTGTCTTCACCAAGAAAACTGGCTTCTGGCGAGATTACGGCTTCGGCATTACATGCATATTTAAAAGTGACTTGCTGAAGGCTGGAGGCTTTGACACATCAATACAAGGCTGGGGTTTGGAGGATGTAGACTTGTTCACAAAAGTGATCAACTCTGGTTTAAAAGCGTTCCGCTCGCAGGAAACCGGAATTGTGCATATTTATCATCCTGTCCACTGCGACACTAATCTAGAGCCCAAGCAATACAAAATGTGCCTCGGGTCCAAAGCGAGTACATATGCATCGGCAATGCAGTTAGCAGAACTGTGGCTGGAGAAACATTTAGGCGTAGGATACAATAGAACTTCCTCCTGACATTCCAGCCATCCATCAGTGTCACTGGAGTTTACCTCAGTTCTGCATGAAAGCAGCAAAAGATTGACTGGCTGTGTGTATGCGAGTGCGTATGGGTGGGGGATCGAATCTGCAAATGTGTGCAGTTAAAGGTACTCTGTAGTTGTTGCAAGCAACTTCTGTTTTGTTTAAGCAGTTGACCTTTTAACAGCGTCTTCCAAAGGACATACAGTCCCCCGTCTGAAATTTCAGGGCTTCTAATTGAAGTCTTTGCTTACTATTACTATTTGGGGGGGAGGGTATCATTGATGCAATTGTGAAATCTGCTGATATTCTCAGGAGCATATTTCTCATCATGCGACCATCACTGAATGTGCTCTATACAATCCTTGTCTTTAAGGCTGTAAGAGAAGTGCTCTTCTCCCCGTGTTAATAATGGACACACTTTACTATCACCATGTAATAAAAGATGATAAGATATAATGATGGGGACAGTAATATTTGAAAGTACCACAAATGTGCTTTAAAGGTCCCTGAAGAAGGGCACTGAAGAAAAATAGAATTTTCTAATTTATACTAAGAAATTGTGATTCATTCATCTGCAGTATTTTGATATGTGATTGTAGTTCTCGTTTTGTAGTTGGAATAGCATTGTTTTGTTAAGGTACTGGCTTCCATCCAACACTTGCTGTGTTCTGTATTTCATGGTCTGCTTACTCTTATTTTGTCTCACTATTTTGTGCAGCTCTGCTCTGATAAACAAAATACATATCTATCTTTTTGTTTGTGGCTTAAGTTGGTAGTTTTCTGGCAACTAAATAATATTAAAAATAGATTATTTATAATAAAAAACTGACTGAAAAGCATAGCTTGTTGTATCTGTTCTCATTCTTGAGCAGTTTCTTGATGCTGATTTTACTTGTGTTGGCAGCCTGGCAGAGAATCTGGATAGGTCATTAGTCTTCTGTTCAGTGCGCTGTTGTAAATAGTGCTGAGCAATAATCTGATGATAAAGTGCTCCATTAGGGTCGGTGATATGTCAAAACTATAACATCATGATACATAAATTTTAGAGAAGACAAAG
This sequence comes from Prochilodus magdalenae, assembly GCA_024036415.1. Taxonomy (NCBI): domain Eukaryota; kingdom Metazoa; phylum Chordata; class Actinopteri; order Characiformes; family Prochilodontidae; genus Prochilodus; species Prochilodus magdalenae. Next base: position 213,483 of record JAMWET010006528.1, read on the forward strand.
AAGCACTGCCAGTGTCACAAAAATACCCAACAACAGCAACAAATATTCATTGTTTCCCAAGAATGCCCTGGAGTAAACAGGACTGAGGCTTTCTTTCTAATGAAACAAGCAGTTAGTCAGTGTTCCTTAAAGGGGCAATATGTAAAAGTTCTGGTTTAAATTATATTCTAACATTAACTAAAATTAGCAACAGGATGTGAAAAAATAACAGTTTGATGACATGTCAAAGACATCTGTGTATCGTGTCTACTGCAGAGAGACGTCTACCATGCTAATCAGCTAGCCCCAGCCTGTCCTGTCTGTAATACCACTTTGTGCCTTGAGGGGTGATAGTGAGTCACTGTGGCGCCCAGTAAACAAGTTCAACAGGAGAGGATGAAGAGGTAGCGCTTTGGCCTCACAGTATATTCTAAGCTCTTGTCAATCACGTTAAAGATTTTGCTTCCAGATAATTTAAACACAGATAGCCAATTAATGGAGAGTCAGTGCAGTGGTGGCTGAAGCTCCACAGCCAACAGCAAACAAAAGAAGTGATGTAAATAGCAGAAAAACAAGTTCATATTAATATAACTTACTATTGCTGAAGGGGCGCCTGGTGAGCACAGGGATGTAGTTTGATGGTAACCCTGTTTCTTCTAGATTGGTGAGAACTGGAGGGGTTATGTGTTGCAGCTGCTGTCTGGAGTATGAATCTGATACGCTGCTTCATCTTTCAGATTGCTCCTTTAGGCACTGTCAATAAAAAGTAATGTGACTATGATAATGATATAGTCATATTACCCACCACAGACATTATAAACCCACTTTACATATCATTGCTGTCCAAAGAAAAACATGTATCTCCATTTTTGTTGATTTTTTTTTTTGGCCCAAAACTGCTTGGAAAGACGTCTGGTTCCATTGACTTCAATTCAGATTAAATGAGGTTTTTGGCCTCTCCTGTAAATTTGCAATTTTGGAGATACCTGTTTTACCCTGGACAGCGACGATATGCAAAGACTGCACACCCGTACCCTTTGAACATGTGGTGTAAAATCTGTTTCACAGTCTGCAACATGGCCGCTTCGTTCAGACACCCTGGCTCCATCTTGCTCTATCTTGCCTGATTCCCAGAAACTCAGTACGGAGTAGCACAGCACTGTTAACTCCTACCCTTTTCTGCAGTCTGCCAACCAACGACTAACAAGCAAGCAAGTAAAGCTGCTGAAGTTTGCAAATGACAACATTGCGATGGGCCCACAGTGACGAGCCTGCCCACAGAAAGGACATTGAGCAGCTGGTGTCCTGGTGCTGCAGCAGCCTCCTGCTGCTCAACACACAGACTATAGAGATGTTGGTGGACTATAGGTGCAAAACTCTTAAATCCCTTAAACACAAACGGAAAGACTCTTAGTTGGCTACAAAAAGCATTTACTAGCTGTGACACTTGCCAAAGCGGATGTTACTGAGTGTTGATCATGCAGGATGCTTTGGGCCCTTTGTTTCTCTTTTCATTATTTTGAAACTGTAAATGATGGAAATAAGAAGTCATCTTGCCCAAAATATAAAGAAATGAGTAATAATTAATTTATGCCTTATGCCTCAGTCAGTGTAACCTTTTATTCACCTAGCTAGACCATCACTTAACACCACTTCACAGTCGCAAAGGACTGCAATGGTGTCATGCCAGACCGTCATTGAGCTGCTCTGAACGGCAGGGTCATCTTCAGCGACTGGTCCTGCTTTTTGTATTGGTAGAGACTAATCTGTGTGGAGGCACCATAGTCAGCGTCAAGATAAACAGTTTATTGTCACATGTCACACATTCTAAAAGCCTGGTGTCACCCCGCCTCCACTCCTACCGCACAATCTGCAGGAACTGTGTGAGAATATTCAAACTGGATGGGATGGATTATCACAGGACACCATTAGAAACTTCTACATCTCCAAGTCAAGACATCTAGCTGTTGCATTAGAAGCCATTGCAGCCTGACTCCATACTGAGACACTACTTCTGTTTGTGTAGCTGTGTATAATAAATTGATCATCAATTATTGTTCCTGGTTACCCTTATCTTCCTTCTCAACAGCACCGCAGTCCCACATTTCCTTCTTGGTCCAACTATTCTATTGATGATTAGTATATGCATAAATGCACATATGTATCATTATGTGTTGCTGGCTAATATTAAATACTATCTGTAATACTATCTATACAATCACAGACCATGAAAACATGAGCCTTAGCCAGTGGCTTCCTAAACAACATCAAATCACTCTGAGGGTTAAATCACCTAATGGACATTTCCTACAGGCTTTTAGGGGTAAAAGACATATATATATATATATATATATAGTTCATATTTTAATGAGTTATATAATGCATAGATAATACATATATTATATAATGCAAGATTCAGAATTAGTCTTGTTTGATTTGGCCGTGATAGGAAGCCTGCACGAAGTTTATTTTTGGACTTTGCCGTTTTGGCCTTACGAAGTGTTCGTATAAATTAGGCGCCCCAGGCCATTCACTGATCTCCAAACGCTCTCCTCAGGATTTCAAGTGATTTCAGAGCGCACTTCCGGTGGAGAGCGCGTGGAGATCAGGCGGAGCTCCTGTCAGAGGGACAGTGGGTTTGTGTGATCTGTGCTGCTCGAGGCTGCAGTGTAACTCGGCGCCATGGCTGACGAAGTTGCCAAGGCGCAGTCTGCACAACCCGGAGGAGATACGATATTCGGGAAAATCATTAGGAAAGAAATACCATCGAAAATTATATACGAAGATGAGCAGGTAGGTTCTGCACGGTGAAAGTCTGCAGCATTAGGAACCTATCTAACTTTCAGCTTTCGCTATCTGTATGTATCGTTAGAGCTATGCTAGCTAACTAGCTAGCTAGCTTTTTAATTCGAGCACCAGTGTAGATGTACAACAGCCCATGTGTTAAATGTAAGCAGGTTTATTTTTGCCTTTAAATGCTAATATGTTTGCATTTCTGGCTAATAGTTAGCTTTGCTGCTAACGAATTCCATTTCTAGGGCTGTTAGCCTGCGTGCTAACACGTTGCAGTCGCAGCCAGCCTGACTGGATTGTATATTAATAGTCAGTAGCTGTTTTGGCTCTAGTGCCTGAAGTGATCAGACTTGGGGTTGTGTTCTGAACGGTAGGGTAAATAAAACCTGTACGGAACTGAAAACCTGCTGAGGAGAAATCTGCTCAAACCGGTTTTAGCTGTACCAGTGTCAGCCTTGTCACGGTGAGTGCATCGGGGCTGGAAGTCACTGCAGTAAGATCAGAATGGATTTTGGACCTGACGCCCACCTCTCCGGTCAAACCTTTGAAGGGACCTCCACCAAGTTCTCAAATCAGTACAAACTCCCGGAATGTTTTTATGTAAAGTAGTTTATTATAGAGAAGCATACAGACTATAGTCAGGTTATTTACTATTCACACCCACCATTAAACCTACACACGTCTTCTGATGTTTTGTATGTGGAGTTGATGATGGTAAAACAGTCATAGTTTACTTTGTGGACTATTTTGCCTCACAGCACCCGCATGTACCCCTCCACCTTGAATGGACGAGGCCAAAACAGAGTGTAGCACATCATTCACCATCTATCCAACCATTCAATGCGATGACGTTCTGTGATGGAGCTTTCAGAGCCTTTCAGGTCTGCATATGCCTGGTTCCTGTCAGAACCACTAGAACTCAGTATCAGGCCACCCGGCATGACTGTTTACGTCCACACCATTTAAGTATGTAGATTTTTTTTGAAAAGTTGGTGGAGTTCCCCTTTAACTGCAGTGCTTGCACTCAGCTCTGTGTTAAGCTGCTGATTCTTAGTACTTAGTGCTGTTAGGAAAGTTTTATATATGAAACAAAACAAAAACTGCAGTCCGGATGCAACTACAGATAGTGTTCTTATATAAGGATTATTCAACTACGTAAATGGAACCTGTTATGCTTTCTGGTTTTCCCTTTGCTTTAGTATCTTATGCTGCTATTTGTGCATGTAAACGATCTGCCAAGTTCTAAAGCCCATAGTACACACCAGAGGGAGAAACTCTCCCCCACAGAAACCACTTCTCTCAGCTGCCTTAAACGCCTTGTTGGATTTCCAGCTCTTTCCTCTGTCACAAGGTGACATCATCTCGTAACAATCATTATTGGTCAGTTTTAGGGGTGGCAGGATTCCATCGCTTTCAACCCCTCAGTCAGTTGACCAATAAGAACACAGGGCACAAGCTGACCAATCAGAGCACATTGGGCTCATGGAAGGGTGGGGCTTAAAGACACAAACATTCCAACAGTGCATATCAGACAGAAAGCAAAGTACGAAGTGCAGTATGAGGGGGAAAGTTGAGCATGTAAATCTATTTTAACAGACACTACAAATAAACGATGAACACTGAAAATGAGAGTAATAAGTTCCCATTAATTGTAAAACTGCTGAGGCTGCACGAGAATGCATGCCCTTGTGAGTGAGATCACATGTACTGATTCCACCTCTTTGTTTTCGTTTGCCTTTAAGTGCATAGCCTTCCATGATGTGGCCCCACAGGCTCCTACTCATTTTTTGGTAGTGCCAAGAAAACCTATCACGCAGCTTTCCAAAGCTGAGGACGGTGATGCTGCAGTAAGTATGGGGTCTTCTGGATCAATTCTAGTTTTTGCACACATCATCTTCAAGTGGGCATAACAAGACATGCATGCAGCAATGAATACATTTTATAAACCTCAAATGTTTTATTGTCACGTTGCATTTGATGTACACGGGCAGTATATGTACAAGAACATTACCCGATTATTGTCAACAGATCTTGATGAATGTGCACTTGGCACATCACTTAGCTGATGGGAAGATAGGAAGTTGGCTCTGAGCACTGCAGGGAGTTTGATTTATTTTGTCCTGCTGAGCAAATCCCCTACAATAGTTTTCCTATTAGCTTCCTACCTGTCTGCAGTTTTGCTAAACTCAAATGTGCATTCCTCAAAAGAAGCATTCCTCACCATTAGACACACACAGTCAGCAAATCTGGCATTACGTGGAATGCCTTCAATGTGCCTTTCTATCCCGCAGCATATTGAGCAAACCTCCAACAAGCAGGTTCTGTAAAGTTTGTGTCAATTCAGCACAAAAAAAGTAAGTTTCATCCCAGGGCCCCACGTAATGAAGGAAAATAAAGGGATTACAGCATTGCAATAAGCAAAGCAAAGCACAAACCCCCAAATCTGTTAGGAAAGTTATTCAAGATTGCAGTGGTTCCAAATACTTAAAAATAAAGAAATCATTTTCTTCTTGTTTTGTTAATAGTTTGAACAGTGTGCTGCCAGCATAGATTCATTTATTTAATTTATGTGTCATAAATGTGGGTATTTATAATTAACCCCATGAGATCAACCAATGTACTAACCAGTTGTAAGCAGCTGTTTTTTTGTTTTTTGGGTTTTTTTTGGCGGTGGTAGAATTAAGGTTTCCATCATGTACTTATGTATAGAATACACAGTTGAATCACATTATTATGAGTATAATATAATATCCAGAGTATCTGCCGTGTACAGCACAGACAGCTAGCTAGACGCTCTGGGAGTGACTCAGTAAGGTCCTCGTAGGTTGTCACGGGTATCTGGACCCATTCTGACTGCAGAGCATCCCACAGCTGCTGAAGGGTGTGGAGGAGGATCCACAGAGCAAACACGGCGATCTAGGTGGTTCCGCAGATGCTCAACTGGGTTAAATTCTGGGGAATAAGGGAGGCAGGGTAGTACTTGGAAGTCTTGGTCATTCTGTTCTAGCCACGTGACATGTTGCATGGTCTTGCTGGAAGATCCCATCCACCCCAGGGAAGACAATTGGCGTGTATGGGTGTAGATGATCTGCTATGGATTTGGAGAGTGTCTTCCACACGGATGAGTGGGCCCAGAGAAAGCCAGGAAAAACATGACTTCTTTCATGAGCTGCTCCCTGCTGTACCCGCAAAAATAGGAAGTGGTCATAATAATGTGACTCGACTGTGTATAACACACTGAATTTTGGATTACAGGGTATCTCCCAATTAAGGAAAGAACTGCGTGCATTAAAGTTGAATATCAGTCAATTTAATTTGAATTAATTGTGAATGTCAGTACATGGGCGTTTGAATGTAGAGTAGAGGTGTAGTTTAAAAGGGTATTAGTCAGCCGTTTGTTCATTGCAAACTTCAGTGCTAGTTTATGAGCTTTTAGATAGCAATATGGGAACTCTGGACCAATGCCCATATACCGAATGTCATATATGCATCTGCCAGTACTGATGCATAATGTTTATCAAATGTACAGATGGAGACTAAATCTGTCTGGGTTAACTTTGCAGAGAAATTAGATTTTTAGTAAAACTACTAAAATTAAGATATTTTAACACAAAGCCCAGCATTGCCTTAACTCTGTTTGGTAGTAAAACAAATCATCAACTGATTTATAAGATAAATGAATGAATATTAAATATAATGTTTCTCAGAGCTGCTGTGATTCTAATATTGTGCATCTCTCCCTCCCTCTCTCGCTCTCTGTCCCTCCACCTACAGCTTCTTGGGCATTTGATGATTGTCGCGAAGAAGTGTGCAGAGCAGGTGGGATTACCCAGAGGCTACAGGCTGGTGCTGAATGATGGCCCTGATGGGGGTCAGTCTGTTTACCATGTCCACATCCACGTTCTGGGTGGCCGTCAGTTGGGCTGGCCACCAGGTTAACTGCACGGGTCCTGATGCCCACTTCGTCACGTCAGTAGTTTTGACAGTAACTAAACAGTCGTCTGGTGGTTGCACCGGATAGCCATGCTAATTCAGTAATGTCATGTTAGTCTGTTAATGCGGATACAGCAGGGAAAACCAATAAATGCACTTACCAACCCTCACACCAGTCTTTCTTATTGACTACGCACAGCAGCAGTGATTCAGGCTTTAAGGCTTCTAGTGATAAGATGACACATCCAGTAGAGGGCGCTCTTGCATTATTAGCCCATCAGTTGCTGCACGATATCTCGCCAACCCTCCTAACCCATCCATCAGTGGGAAAGGACCACCTCAGGACTGCCGCTGGGTGGTGGGATCCTCTCGGCACAGCAGTAATGCCAGCACATCCTCATCTTTGTTTATCTGTGTTCCTTTTTATATGTGCTGTCTATTCTTACAGCTTGCTTTACTTTCTCCTCTTTCCATGCCCGTGTGAGCTCATCCGTCTGCTGCGTCCCTGACGTCACTCTCAGCAAGTGCTTCTTCAAGTTCCTTTTTTGTGTGACCTAAAAATGAGCTCTGCTCGCCCTCCCAGGTTTAATGAACTGGAACAGGGCCTCGTCTCACAGCACCCGTGTTTTATGATGAATGTCCTGCAGTTTCATCACTTTCATTTTTTTTTACCCCAAACCCATAGCTGTCTAAATTCTAATCAGATGTGCCTCTCCAGACCACGTGGTTGAAGGTCCAGTATGGTGGAAAGACCCCTGTTGCAGGGCAGCCCATTCAAGGCAATGGGACTTACAGGAGTTATTAGGTGTTATATGACAAAGGCAAGAGCTCTAGAGTTACCAGCATTAGCCTTAGTGAGTCTGGCTGAAAACCTCTAGCATTGTATACACACATTTGTTTTTGGTAATGAAAACCTTTACTAAAACAATCAGCTTATAATTCTATTATTGATATAGTTATATAATTAATATCATTATAATTCCTCTCAGAGACATTAATTAATTGTTACAATAACATAAGAACAAGGTATGTAAAATTGGCATATAGTTGCACCAAGAACGATTAATCTCATGTGAATGAGAGAAACCTTATTGGACCTGATTTAAAGGGCCCATGTTATAAAGTTCTTGAGATCTTCTTACTCCTGGGTTTAACAGTTGTGCTGTTTCATATACCACACATGGGTGTTGCCACAATTCATGTAACCTTCAGAATTACAGAGGCTGTTTTTGTTGTTGTGCCTTTAAGACTGATCGAAGATGAGCTAGCTCTCTCTTCTGATTGGTTGTGCCTCAGAGCTAACAGTCAGTGAGTGGATGCTGCTGTAGGGTGAATATGTAAATATATGCAATGAGTTAATCACAGAGCCTGATGCTGTTTTTGCAGCTTGCTTCAAATTATTACATATAATAACTTCAGGCTCCTTTATTTCAAAAGAAAGTGAGGGAATTTTGGGTTTCCACGATTATTGGCCCTTTATGCTCTCTACCTAGAGGTGGGTAGTTCATTAACTCAGACACTTTCAAGTCATACTCGAGTAGTTTCAAAATACATCACTGTTGCTTCTACTTAAAGGAGCCATGTGTAAGATGACACAGTCTGTCGAATTTACTCCAACTTCATCTCTACTCACCAAGAGTGCCTCCAGTGGGGCAGAGCAACCCCAACGTTAACTCTTGTTTGCTTCTGTGTATATCACTTCTTCTGTTTGCTGGTGAACATTCTGGATTCTTGCCAAGTGTTTCAGTTGTCATTGCGCTTACTTGGCTGGTTTCATTTGTCCTTTAATGATCTAACTGGGAACAGAACCTTCAACATGATTGACGAAAGATTAGAATACGCTGTCGGGGTTGGGGCACTGCTTCCTCATCTTCTTATGTTGGGCTCATTTGACTCATTGCTTCGGGGACTTACTAACTCCTTCTGAGCTACTAAGTGGTGGTACATAGATGATGGGCTGGGTCTGTGTGTAACTTCAGTAGATATCTCTGCAACATGGTATATAGATGTCTTTGACACACCATCAAAACTGTTAATTATTCACACAGTGTTCATTGTTTTAGTCCATTTTGGAATGTTTTAGACAAAACACATATTGCTCCTTTAATAGGCCAGAAATCAAGTATCCATTAAGTTACACAGTCAGCTTAGACATTTAGTTCCTGTTTTAGGCAATGTGTTTGGTGACCACATCTATCATTTAAGTAATCAGATGGTTCTTTGAGGTGTCATGGTTCTTTGTGCAACTGTTCTCATTACTACAGAACCCTTGAAGAACCCTGTCTGTTCCCATGGATGTTTAACTGTATTTAGCTCATATTCGTGCACTTTTATTTGAGGATGAGTTTCGGTTACTCTACTCACTATCTAAACTTTTGTTAGAGGAGTTTCAGCTTCAGCCAGATCCTCATTTAAAACACGAGCCAATCCGGAACCTGACCCGAAGCTCAGCTCATGAATATTCACTAAGCGTGAGGAGCACTGGCCAATAGGAACGAGAGAAGGCGCTATGCTAATTAACATTTGACAGTTGCGAAAAAAAGTCCAGCCCTCGTCCGGAGGAGAGATGGAGAATGAGAGGAGTGGTGAGGAGGTCTGCGCTGAGCGTTGTTCACTCGCGGTCTGAGGACACAGTGGAAGTCTGCTGGACAAATGGCCGGTGTATGTCAGTAACGGCCCGGCTCCTGCCAGCGGTCAGCACATGAGAGAAACGGGTGGCTACTCGTGTTTAACGTCTTCCAGGGTCTAAGAAGAGTTCAGCGATGCACCGGGCGTTTTCGTTCCCTGTGGCCGGTGAGCGGAGCCGCTATAAGGAGCGGCTGGAGGCGAGTCTGGCGGGGCTGCTGGAGCTGGAGGTGCTGAAAGAGCGCCAGGAGGGCCTGGTTCTGGGGGCTCTGGCTCTCGGGGACTCGGGCTGCGGGCGACCGACATGGGGGCTCCTCCGGCGCGGCTTTAGCCTTACTTCGGCCAGAGCAGGAGAGCAGTCGGCTCTGGCAGAGCAGCAGCAGGTAAGGGGTCGGTGGGTTACTGTGATAGTAGTAAAGCTTACATGCCTATACAGACAGTGTAGCTGCCGCTGGGTCTTCAGTTCTCTCTCCCTCATTCAGAGCCAGCCTGAAGTAAGTTAGTGGGGTTGCTAGTGGCCCTTGCTCGGTTGGCTAGAAGAGAGTGAGGAGTGAAAAGTCTGTCCAGAAATGCAGAACTGGGCTAAAAGAAGCAGATACAGGCCAGCATCAGTATTGAAGAGTCTGCTCAACAAGTTCAGCTCACAAGGAAGAGCCCATTTCACGGGAAACCAAATTCTCACTTTTGAAATGACTGTAATAGAGTTTGAGTTAAGATGCCAACGCTACCTTTTCCACCGTTCCTTGTTTTTCTGATCTCACAAAGTCCAATACATGTGCATATATCACCAGTTTAGCCACGCCCATTTACACTGAAGTTAAGCCTTAACTTTTTCCTGGATAAGGTACAATACAATCAGCCAATGAGAAAACAGATCATTAACATAAAGGCACAGATACAAAAGCAGCCTGTTTATAGGATGATCCCAGTTTATGGTTTGGTAAAAACACCTAAATATTATGTGGAGCTCTGGGAGGAGGACAGGGACATTAACATACAAAAAAAATCTTTATTATGCTAATTTTTAATAATTTTTAGTCATTTGTTTTTCAGATTTCCCAAAACCATGTTTTCGCTCATACTGTTCATCTGTATTCACCCCAAAATGCTCTGTTAGAGCTCCTGTGTCTTTAAACCCCACCTCCTGAAGAACCCAGTGTTCCCTGATTGGCCAACTGCCAAAGTAGCCTCCGGCTTCCACCCCAACACAGCTGTGGCTGTTCTTACAGTGGGGTGTCGGTTCTGCTGTATCGCTGAGTCGGAATCCGGTAGACCTGTTTGAAAGTTGAACTGCAGCAGGACGGTTCAGGGTGCTCAGTTCTTGCTGTAGTAGCTCTGTGTGTGTTGTGTGAGGGCGTGCCAAGCTTTCTGATAGGCGGGCAAAAAGGATTGTGATACATGATGACCTCACCATGTAACAGAGGAAATGGCTGGAGTTTCAATGTGGTGTTTTAGGCAGAAAAGGGGTTTCTGTGGTAGAGAGTTTGTTGCTCTGGCATGTAGTTTGGACTTTATAAAGCTACATAACACACTAAAGGTAAAACCAGAGAAGCATAATGTTTCCCCTTTAAGGCAGGCGACATGGTGACAATATCATTATGAATTTTGCTCTCTTTGCAATGAAACATGCAGCTGGTCAGTGCTCTTTAAGTACCGGTACTGGCATTATCCACAGCAGGCTCAGAACAGAATACCGTGTCATGATAACAGTATGTATCGCTGTAGTACCTGGTGTTTTAAAGGAGCCTAGAATTTAGACTCGGCAGTCTACATTATTGTGTCAGAACTTGAGAAGATCAAGCTCACAACCATAAAATGGTTAACACTAAAGCAATAAATAGGGCATAACATGAAACACCAGCATTAAAACATATACTAGCCATGAAGATGCAACTCCCCTTCAGAGCTCTGGTCTGGGTCAGACAGTTAAGTCACGCACAGAAATGTTATCTTATCCGTATAGACATTCCGAGTTACTCAAAGGACTAGGATAGCTTTTAAAACCGGGGCCCTGCTGTCTCGACAAAGTTAATGCTCATATGAATCAAATGAAAAATGTAAATGAGCTCATGGTCCGCAGGCTTTTACATCCTGGCATTGACCCACCCAAATCCTTCACTGGCTTGGAGGTGTAGTTTTTTTGGCAGAGCTCTGCCCACAGGTGAACTGAGGATGATTGTGAGCATGTGGGGTAAAACCACTCGGCACAGTTTCTGAGTAACTCTGGCTGAGGGTGCTGTTTGCGTTCGGTTAGTAACAAGAGACCCTGAGGTGTATTTTAGTAATTGGTGGCACTGACGATAGTTAATATGCTACATATGCTGAATACAGTATGCTATCAGATCATATTCTAGTTTGCATAGTACAGTAAATGAACCCATGCTTCCTGAGTACTGCTGCTGTTTACAGGTTGATGCAATCAAACTGTTTTGGTCTGTTTTGCTTTCCTAAAATCACATGCCCTATTATTGCCTTAGCAGACAGAAACTAAACTTTGCAAAGCAAAAAAAAAAGAAAACAGCTCACAATTTATTTTGTTTTGAACCGTTCTTCCAGAAGCAGCCAGTAAATTAAATGGGGATGATTGTGAGCATATGGGAACTGTGGGCCAATGCCGATGTCATTTTTGGGCCTGTTCCTTCTGGATTAGCATTATGTAATATTTGTAATTGGTCACAAATGCAGTGAAATCAATGAAGGCAAAGTAACTCCACATCTAGAGAATCTGCTCATCAGATATCTGTATCTGTCCAAACCCCGTAATTGCTTTTAGTAAGTACTAGCAGTGTCACTGTGCATCCCTGAGTGTGTACAGAAAAGTCAGAGACTGCTTTTCATTCATTCATGGTCCAGTTAAAATGGGTGTTGAGTACAATGACATTCCACTTGCATGGGGAAGAGCAGTGTCAGAAGAACAGGCACCTTTAAACTAGAGTTTTTATTTAAATGATTGATTAACATGATAATCTTAGTATTGGCATTTAATTATGGGACTCCTGTCAACCATGCCAGACATGGCAGACCAAAATCAAGCTCTGACCTTGCTTCAGATACTCAGAGGATTGGACTGTTGCAGTGACTGGCCAACACCTCCTTGTCTTTACGCTCTGTCCATCAGCTCCACTTACCACACAGGAGAACTATGTAGGTGAATACACAGTTACAGACAGTAGTCCATCTGTTTCTCTACATACCCTGTTGTTCAATGGACAGGACCCCCACAAGACCCCCACAGAGCAGGTATTATGTGGGTGGTGGATCATTCTTAGCACTGCAGTGACACTGACGTGGTGGTGGTGTGTTAGTGTGTGTTGTGCTAGTGTGAGTGGATCAGACACGTCAGTGCTGCTGGACACCTCAGTGTCACTGCTGGACTGAGAATCATCCACCAACCAAAACTATCCAGCCAACAGCGTCCTGTGGGCAGCATCCTGTGACCACTGATGAAGGACTAGAGGATGACCAATATTAACTCTGCAGCAGCAGATGAACTATCGTCTCTGACTTTGCACCTAAAAGGTGGACCAGCCAGGTAGGCGTGTCTAATAGAGTGGATAGTGAGTGGACACAGTGTTTATTAACTCCAGCAACACTGCTGTGTATGATTCACTTACAGCAGTGCCACTTTGTGGGGGGTCTATGGGGATCATGACTGTTTAAGAACAGAGTAATGGCTAGCAAAGAGTTCACCTAGTAATGAGTAGACCTGATCAAATGGACGAAGAATGTATATATATATATATATTAGCATTTTAGCATCAACATGTATGTATATATGTGTATGTATGTATGTATGTATATTCATCAAAAATGATATGAATAGAACTATAGTGATGATAATAGCTTCAGTGATGTGATGGCACAGAACACACTGTGTTTAATGTAGAGCAGCATGTCGAAGCTGAAGGTATTCAGGGACACGTATGGGTCTGTTATCTGTTGGCCGGCAGAGAAGAGCCACTGCAGAAGCTTAATCTCATTGTTGGAGTGTGTGACAGGCCCTGGTGGAAACAAGTGGGGGGTCTGTGTACTAGCAAGCTGCCATGTGTTTGTGTCTGTGCATGTCTCTGTCTGTGCGTGTGTGAGGCCCAAGAGGCTATCAAGGCCAGGAGAGATATGCAGAAGGCCTGCTGCTCAACACACACACCAGTTTATTCCTGGCATCATGGTGCTGACAGTGATCTGACGGTGAGCAACAGCTGGGAAAGCACCGGTCATACTGTCCAAATTCCCAGCATATGTGTGGGTGGCTTTGGGTGTGTGTGTGTGTGTGTGTGTGTGTGTGCGTATTGTGAGGAAAATTATCTCCTTGAGCAACTGTGACGGTGGGCTGTGTGCACGCTTCATCAGTATTCCCTCTCACGTCCAGCTGCTGAGTGAGTGTAACTGTGTAGATTGAAGCTGAAGTGTTGGCGTGTTCTGATTGATGGGTCCTGAAAGAGGCTCGAGGTGTTGTGGTTAGTTCAGTGGGCTCCCTGCGGGTCACTTGCTCTAGCTGCAGATTTTTAATTATTGGGTGCAAATACTTTAATCACCTTTTAAGTGCACAGGCCCTGTATGTCCTTTAATACACGAAGTGCCTTGTGGACCTGTGGGTAACGATGAGTGCACCTAATAATCATCATTCACTTAATAATCAGACCATTCTGCAGTTACCTGATTATCCAAGTGGTCTAGTAAACAGCATACTTCGTTTTTTTTAGATCTGAATGACCTATCAGTAACCACATTTCTGAATGCTTGTGTCCTCTTCCTCAGATTTCTTCTGTTTTCCCGGTCAATGCATGTACTGGAAATAAGCAAGCACTGTTTAACCCTTCACATCCTCAGCAAGAACAAAGAAACAGATTTGTTTTGTTTGTTTGTTTGTTTGTTTGGGGTATTAATTATAAAGCACATAGTCAATTTAATAACCCTAGCTTAGTAAAGGCGTTGAAAGACATTGTCCTCCAGTGGATTTTTTTGGACTATTGCACCTCTGCCGATTGGTAGAGATGGCACAATCAGAGTTAAATTGAACACCTTCTTCATTTAGATATAGTAGTTCAAAATGTGCTATACCAAAAAGCTGAGAAGAATATTAAAGGGTTAAGAGTGGAAACCTTAAGAGTTATTTAAACATAAAGCTCAATCTGTTTAATATTTAAGTCTACAGGCTTACACGTAACAACTCCCAACTAATGATAAGGCTCTAGTTTAGAAGCTCTAGTTCCCCTTCAGTTTAGTGAATATTCATAATGAGATGAGAATTCATCCAAAGTTGCTTAAGAGAAAATCTTATCAGCCCCCACTGCAAGTTAAGAAAGTCGTTTCATCCTCCTGTAATGTTCCATTGTGGAAGTTTTTAAGGTGGACTGTATAATTCGGTGAGTGCTATTTTATAGTTTGATGTGTTCACTTTTATTCTAAAGTAAAGCATTAAGCTAAATAAAAGAACGACATACTATGAGTAGCTGTGTATAAACCTATGACTGGTACTGAATGTGAACGATCTACTATTGTCTTCATCAGTGTAATCTGATTTTGGGTCTGTTTGTTGACCATTAGCTGCCATAGAAATAATTGCGTTTAATAACTTTGTGTTGTGTTTAGCTGTTAAAGTACAAGCCCAAAATGAAAACTGATCGGCTATCTTGCTTTTTTGGCCAGAAACATACTTTACTCAAGGGTCTCATTGGCGATAAGGAGGCCTGGCCAAGCTGTGTACTTCCACCCTGCTTTTATCCAGTCAGCTATCACAGCAGTGTCTATAGAGCTAGTTGTATTCCTGGTATAAACATACAAACGATGAGTCATCACATGTTCATTTCAGTAGACAGAGTAAAGCAGTTCAAACTCCTGTGCTGTCACTGGGACACAGAAACACAAGAACGCACACTCAGTTTGTACAGGAGGACCACACGTTTGCACTTTCCTGGTCTGAGCCTCAGTACATTCAGGCTGTGTTCAAACTGTAGATATATTGGATTGGTTTCTCCACATCACCATCCAGTCTTCGTGGGTTGTTGTGGTAATGGCAGGTGTCAGTAACTACGTGGCCATTCTAGTGAAGTGGCTGTTAGATACAGGAGAAATGGAGATTCATAATTTTGTCCTCCAAACCGTGGCTCTGTCTGGTAACAGATCAGAACTCTTTGGCACTCTTCCTGAATCCCAGCCTGGTCACTCTGGATTTGACATGTGATCGTTTGTTGCATAAGTGTTACAAAAGACACATTGAATCCCATTTGAGCGTCCAGAGGGTCCGGATTGAAACACATCTATAAAAATCCGTTTGCAATCACATTTCAAACCAAATCGTTTGGTCATTTGAGGCTGGCAGAAACTGATATTTGTTTATTTGAGCTTGAGCTAAATGCATTAGAAGTTACTAAGGCTTCGTTCCAACCGAAAGCTCAAATCTGTTTTTGGCATATCCAGATTGTATCCAGATTAGTTTTGTGATAATCTGGACAGCCAAATCAATTAATTTGCAAAAAAATGACCAGAAGATGATTCTGGATATAATTCTAATATGACAAGAATCAGATTGGGCTGACGGTCTGAACAAGGCCTAATAGATTCTGCTCAAGCTCAGATAAACATATTACTTTCTATTGCCATCTAAATGTATATTTTGTCACAAGAACACAGATTGTTTTTCTAGGATTTATGATGTCTGATTATTTTATGAGTGCAAAAAGTATGTGAGGCTTACCTGCTTTTGTGTTTTGTGCATGGAAACCTATTATAGAACATTAAAGTTCCAGAAAACACAGTTATTTTTACTTTCACTCCATTATTTACAATGGCTAATGTTCTTCAATAACGATCTTTAAGTCATCTAGTAAAAACTAATGAGCATTTTTTTCATAAAATCTGCATAATATATATTGCAGATAAAACAAATACAGCAATGTCAGTTTTTCCAATATCATACATTTTTTTTAATTTTATTTAATATTTTTTTGTGGGGGGGTGCTTTAATTTTTATGCATTTGTTTTGATTCCACTGATTAAAACGCACCTACTTCACGTTTGTTTCCTGTTACGTAAACCATGAAAGCTAAGAACCGTGAGTATCAGTCCTGGTTTGTAGTTAGAGTTATGAGCCTAGCAGTAAAAGTCCCAGGTCTAACTTTCCCCCAACTCGTTCAGTGGGCTCAGTAGGCCAGGGGGTCCTAGCTCTGGCTGCAGGCTAGAGAGGAGGGTGATGCTGTGCTAATTACCACCATCAGCCTCCTGCCAGCCTAACACCAGAGGAGCAGAAGATCAAGTGAGCAGGGAGATGATAATTGCACTGTTCAAGAGAGTCTTGTTTGTTTGTGAATGTCTTCCTCTCAGTCTCTCCCTGGGTCCGGTTTTAAAGACATGCTGTTACCATGACGACCTGTGATTACATCATTTGGTTAAGCTAACAGGCTTTGGGTGATTTTCTCGGGGGCTGGTGGACAGGGGGACGTTTTAGGGTGTGGGGTGTAGGGTAGGGTTACAGACGTGGTGCAGACTCCAGCCAGTTCCATTCCATGGATGTATTACGTTGATCAGAAGGTATATGGAGTCTGCACTGTGGAAGGGTGGAGTTGAGTCAGCCTTTTAGGGAATAAAGGGAACATCCCATGCAGATCCACCGTTTGCCCATTTCACCATCTACTCCAACATGTCTTGCAGAACATGGCGTCGCTGAACCGCCTTGCCAAGCATTCGATCTTGTTCGTTTGCAGCTTAATGTCATAATGTGTTGTTTTCAGCACATCTGTTCAGAGCTCTGTTTATGTAGACTGGATTTGACACCAGGAATTTCCTCACAATAGCTCAGTGCCTCGACACCAGCCAAATTGTCAGTCACCTAAGGCTGCAGTCATTGAGTCAGCAGCCAACAGCACCATACATGGTCCCAGCTCTGTGATGGAATCCGCAAGTGTTGATAAGAGGTTGTTGTCGTTACCCAGTTCTGTGTGTTTTTGTCTGTAACATGAAGTCTTACGTACAGACGCACGGGTGGAGTACCTCCTCAGAGCTGCTCCAGAGTTCCAGCTATATTGCCCGTAGTAAAATATAACAGTAACAGAGACCTTGATACTCAGCAGATATTAGGATTACAGGCTTGGTTGTTAATTGTCTTTATAGGTGCCACCAGATGGCTTTCTCTCTCAGAACAGATACAGGAAAACCTAAAGTACAGGCTGATATTGATATGGATCCAGTGTTTGTGGTTCATAACCTGCTGTGCTGCAAATTGAGCTATTGTTATTTGACGCACTTCATTTAAAATGAGCATCTAAAAGTGGGCTACCCTCCGATATCTGATCAGACCAGAAAGGAAAGGATGCTAAACATATGATCAGTAATAAATGTAGAGGTGGGCAGAGGAGAGTAGACACTAGTTGAAATGCAAATAGAAAATACAAATGACGTCTGTTTACAAGAAACATTTCAAGAACAAAAGCCAGTCAGCTTGCTGGTTATACCGTGAGTGCTAAAAGTCCCAGGACTTTCCTATGAGGACTTCAGTATAGGTTACATACACTTAGTATCACTGTAGTATCACTGTAGTATCACTGTAGTATCACTGTAGTGCCATATAGTGCATGTATTCTGTGTTTTCAATGGTGATCTGATATCTATATAGAGGGTAGACATTTACATCCAGTGGTTTGGCCATAGAATAAAACAAGCTGTTTTCCTTTCTTTGCTGAGTTCATTAATAATGTGAAGAGCTCTGCTCTGATTGGCTGGTTTACAGCAAGACACTGTGATGATCACACAAAAGCAACATGTTAAAACAGAAACAGACAGGAAATTAAAAGCAGCCTCTGTGTAAATAATCTAGATCCTCCTATTTTTACCAGAAACAGTACACATAATACACATCTACAGTACACTTCTACACATAACCTGCCATTTAGCTGCTGCTGCTCTGTGGTTGTTGTATGTAAATTTTGCAAATGTAAATATGAATGATTCAAGATTGTTACGTAACAGTGTAGGATTTTGGAATCAGCTCATGTGCTCTCGTTTGTGTATTTGAAAGAGAGACAGTGTATGAGGTTTATGAACAGAACTCTCCTAATTCAATTATGCCAATAAATTTTTTAATTTAATGACAACTTTAGGCACATTTCTGATCTGCGAATATTCCATTTATTTGTGCTCAGGTAATCTAGTTTTACTCTGTTCCACTTCAGGTATAAATTTTAACTTTCTTTTTTGTCAGTTTGCTTTCATTCTTATCGCCAAGCTTCCAACCTCCATAACCTGAAAAACACAGCACAGTCTAAGCTGGTCGATCTGGTGCTGATTTAGCTGATTACCCAGCATGCCCATATAGGCTTACCAGCATACCATTATCCAAAACACAGCATATTATCTTCCACTGCTGCTGACCAGCTTACCAACGTCCAGAACACAACATAAACTGATGACAGCTATGCTAATTTGGGCTATTTTTATCAGGGAAACGGAATCTCAGTAAAAAGCTAAATCTTTTATTGGCAGATCATGAAATAAAAAATCAAAAACAATGTTTACAACATTTTCATTATGAGTATAAAATGTATTTGTGCCTTTTTTATATCTTTTAAAAATTTATTTGTTTGTTTGTTTGTAGACCTGTAGAATCCCTAAAAGAGTACCACCCAACAAACGTCAGCTGTGCTGGTAGAGACAGCATGTTAAGCTTCACTGCAGCTCTATAGAGGACGGAAGTTGTGTTGTGCTGGGCTGTTTTTTGCTATGGTATTTACTTCTACTGCAGTCATTGATTCATTTAATTACTGATACATTTAGGCTTGAATGCTTTATGCTACTCTACCTAACTCAGCTGGATACGTACCGTGATCATGGTGGGTCCTGCTATCATTAGTAGTAAACTCTGGTGCTTCTCTGCAGCTTCTGGTAGAGCCATGTATGTTGACTATAAGCAGTGTGGAAACGGCAGAGCTGTGTGGATTGGCTGAGGCTGTGATGGGAAAAGAACCTGTGGAGGAACAAATGATCATTGAGGCGGTGGTCTCACAGGAGCCCCTTAACCGCAGAGCTAAAGCCAACACTTGCATTCGCTCATTTACATGCACACTCAGCAGCAGCTCTCATAGCTGCTCTGGAGGCACAGAAAAAATGTTACACTTCAGAAAGGATGCTTTATTTAAAACTCGCTGGACCCGTTTAGAAAGCTTTCTACAGCAAGGTTAAGGGTAACATCATCTGCACTGCGTTCATAGTGTTCATGTGTTATGTCAACACTTGCGTGGTTGGCCTGCAGATTGGTGCTTCTCATGCCTTTGTGTGTGATAGCGTCAAATCAAATCAAATCAAATCACTTTTATTGTCACATCACATTTTCACAGGTGTGAAGGTGAGTAAAAAACGTAGGTGCGTAGTCCCTTACAGCACTTCAATACAAACATATAAATAGACAATAAACATATATACAATACTGAGCACTAAAATCTCTGTTACACTAATTTACAGTTATGAATAAAAGTTATTAATAAAAACTATGATATATGCAGATGTACACATTACCATATAGCACTAGGGTAAGGCTGAGGTAGATGAGAGATGCAGGGTAGATACAGGGCATAGAATATTATATTATATATGTATATATTACAGATATATGTATATAACATACTATATGTGCATGATATGTACAGTGTACAAGATCAACGTTCCATCTTAATCTACTGTTCACTCTGTATATCTCTACTACAGGTCACAAGGTCTGATGCGATATGGCATTGTGCTATAATGTTAACGTTTGTCTTTGCAAATATACAAAACGTCCATCTCTAACTCACCGTCTACTACAGGCACAAGCAACGTGGCCGCTGAACCCTTAGTCTCTCTTTCTGCCACAATTATTACATAAAAGCTGACCGCAGTTATTTCCCTGTGTTGACGTTTCAGTAAACAGAGTGTGAACTGCAGGCATTTTCATCCGCTGAGTTGAAGCAGTAAGCGTAAATTTTAAAAAGATGTCTCGCTGGAACGACAGATGTTGTGACTAATGATGCCCTGATTATGAGCTGTTATGGATTCAGATTCCTATTCCTTCACACACAAATTGGCCAATGACTAATTTCGTTTTTATCCCAGCGTTCACACTGTGTTCTGTGTCCAGCACTTCTTATCAGCCAGATTTGCAGTATAAACAACATTATTTAGTATTTAATGAATGAATTAAGTAAAATGTTTCATTAACAGTATAAGGCAACTGGCTATGTAGCACAATGAGTCATAGGTCTATGCTAAGACGTTTTGGCGTAGATGTACAGGGGTTGGACAATGAAACTGAAACACCTGGTTTTAGACCACAATCATTTATTAGTATGGTGTAGGGCCTCCTTTTGCGGCCAATACAGCGTCAGTTTGTCTTGGGAATGACATATACTGCGTCCTGCACAGTGGTCAGAGGGACTTTAAGCCATTCCTCTTGCAGGATAGTGGCCAGGTCACTACGTGATGCTGGTGGAGGTTCGTCCTTCTTGGTGGTATGCTGACATTACCCTGGATACCGTGGCTCTTGATACATCACAAAGACTTGCTGTCTTGGTCACAGATGCGCCAGCAAGACGTGCACCAACACTTTGTCCTCTTTTGAACTCTGGTATGTCACCCATAATGTTGTGTGCATTGCAATATTTTGAGCAGAACTGTGCTCTTACCTGCTAACTGAACCTTCACACTCTGCTCTTACTGGTGCAATGTGCAATTAATGAAGATTGGTCACCAGGCTGGTCCAATTTAGCCATGAGACCTCCCACACTAAAATGACAGGTGTTTCAGTTTCATTGTCCAACCCCTGTAGCTGCATGTGCACTTGCCTGACCTTAATGGAATCTTGGCAAGCTAATCTTAAAGTAGATTTCTCAATTATAAGAATATAAAGTTATTTGAACTATTTTGCCTATTTTACTTTGTTTGGCGTATGTTTTTACATGTTGGAATTGTCTTATGTTATTGTCAGACAGTTTCTCCAGATAAAACACTAATACAAGCTAGTTAGCCAAACTAACATTTAGAAATGAGTACATTATTTTACCCCTGTGGAATCTCCAAACGAGACATCTTCTGACAGATGCTGGACATTCAGTTCCTTTAATACAACCTAAGTTAAGCCCTACTTTAAAAGTAAGATGCAACTAGCTGTTCAGCGCATTGAGTCATCCATAATTAGGGTTTTGACATTTTGGGACAGATTAGGTAGTGCATTTACATTACCTCAGATGCACCATTAAAACTGCAATGCAGATCTTCCACAGTGAAAACATTTAAGTGATTTAAGCAATAATCTGCTGATTCCGCTCTTATAGGTTTCTGGTTAGTACTATAACTGAATTTACTATCAGTATATGTAGATATACATTAATTAATGTTTATATATCTTTTTGCTTCTGCAGAAATATACATGGAAATGATCAGAAATCGCCACTGGTGCACAATTCCCATAATGATGCATCTCTACTTCTAACTGTGGCTGTAGGACACTTAGAGCCCTGCAGTGAGCTAGTACTGACTGGTAGCAAGCAAGAATGTTAATCCACCCAATTAGGTTCTTTGGTATTGTGCTTCAACAATCTACACATCTACATCTTGGTGGTGGACTAAGCTGGAATTTAAGTGGTGTTTTATTATTACAGATTTTTTAAAATCTTCGCTTAGGCTTAATTCAGGTGTGGAAAATGAATGTTGGGCCGTGTGCAGACTCTGATTTCACCATGTAGAGGTTAATACTAGTTCTTCTTTAACAGGCATCATCACTACCAGTGTAAAGCTCCTCTATAGGAAAACATGGCTGTATTCAATTATAAACATCACGGGCCTGATTCTTGGACATGGATAAGTCTAGTCTCAGACTAAACTGCAATGTCAGTAATGTTTTGTCTTTGTAGAAATCTCATTGAGTCTAGGCCTAAACTTATCCAGGTGTGGGAAGCCGACATGTTGTAGTATAAGTATAAACAAGGGAGGGTTATTTTGTCACCGTGAGCTGTGAAAAATGAATTAAGAGCAAAAAGTTAACATGGCAGAAACTGTAGATGCTCAAGTTCAGCCACTCAACCATTTTGTCAATGAGGGTCTTTTTTTTTTTGAGTCCAGTCAAAAGACCCTCAGTTCCGATGGGTCACAGGCATCCTTTCACTCCTATGTGTCATTTTGCACTCTAGCGTTGTTAGTACAATGTGGGGGTGTTTAAGGGTGTGGGTGTAGCAGCAGCTTTAGAGCAGACCCTTATTTATCATCACTGTTGCAACAACAACCTCATAGATGGTCACTGCACTAGAGATTCGTTCCACATCACTTTGGAGCATCACTATTCTGACCTTCACCGAAAAGACCTGGTGTAAAACTGAACGGTGAGGTTTCCCCTTGACTCTGATATTATAGAACAGAATCCTGTTAATCGTGTTTTGATTTGCTTCGACACGGTTGTTGACATCGCCTGCCATCCTTTGTTTGTCATCTTCTCGCATGTTGCTGTGCTACCCCGCTGAATGAAACCACAAACAGCCCTACAGGCAGTTAGAGAGGAGCAATCAGGTGACAAATTCAGTGAAGCTAATATAAGAGATGAGGCGGAGACACAATCTCCCATTCATTCATAAACAGAACAGCCTGTTCCTTTCATTCCCAGACGGCCTCTCTGCATTCTGATGCTGTACGACCGAGCGCAGTGACAGGATGCCACACTGAGTCGCCCTCTCTTTCTCACTCATCTGGCAATCCACACACAGACATGCAGAAGGCCACTAACCTCAGTCCACTCACAACTTGGAGACCTCCAGAGTAATGGAATAAGCAGAATCAGACAGACTTCATTGCTGAAGCAGGCTATTTATAGTGGGCCCGGTCACCCTCTCTTTGAATGTGTTCGTTTCTTTAGTATTGCGTGGTGGTCCGTGGCATCTCCAGCTCGGCTCACACAATGAACTGGAATGAGCAAAGATGTTGATTGAAGTATTAATAGGCGGGTGGGGGGTCCTCTTATTATTGCAAACCCTTTTTTGTCCTGTAATTTTGAGACGGTTCCTAACACTGAAGTGGATGCAGGGTGCTGAAGTGGAAAGTTGAAATGAAAGGATATAATAAAAGTGCAGTTCAGTAAAAGCTGCGGTTGTTATAGTGTCAGCTTTAATCTGGCAACAAAACTGTAATTAATCTTAACAAAGAGCAAAACTGCCTCTGTCACACCAGCTTCACCATCTGAGGCCACTTAGCTCAAGCACTTTTCTCTGAAGCCGTTTGGAACGATGACACATGAAAGCAGAGACATCATTTTGCTCATGAAGCTGTTTCGCCACAGTCTGGCACTGTGGTGTGGGTGTCTCCCAAAGTGCCCACCGTACCAAACAGACAATTGTTTGTACAGGCGTGATCTCGGCCTACAGCGCCAAGCACATTCGACCAGTGCAATTCGAACAGCTACAGTCTACAGAGCAATATTGTCTGTATTAGGTACAGTATAGGAAGTATGGTATTTATGCAGGATAACATACATAGCTAATGGGCAGCTGTGGGCTGGAGGTTGGGGAACCAGTCTTGTAATTGAGGGGTCATCGGTTTGATTCCCTGAACCAACAGCGACGACTGAAGTGTCCTTGAGCAAGGCACCTAACCCCAACTGTACCCCGGGCACCATGGATAAGGTTGCCCACTTCTCCGGGCAAGAGTGTTCACTGCCCCTTAGTGTGTGTGTGTCTGTAT
>JAMWET010006528.1:240000-257500 GCA_024036415.1 Prochilodus magdalenae
ACTCGCACACACACACACACACACACACACACACACTAACTCCCGTTTAGTCATGAGACTCCCTGTGCACTGAGACCTTAGTGTGCGCACACATACCCAACTCATGGAGAAAGGCGCTCTATGTTAGGCCGTAATGATACTACACCATATGGGCAGATCACTGTTGCGCTTACATTGCTACATGTTGAAATTGCTCTGTGCCTTGCTATATATATAAAAAGGCATTAAAGATTAGTTAATGTTTAAATATGAGCTTTATGTTTACCATGATTTACTTTCACTTGATCACGCACATATCATCGCTGTCCAAAGAAAAACTAGTATCTCCAAAACGGCAACTTTACAGGAGAAGTCAAAAACCTCATTTAATCTGAATGTAAGTCAATGGAACCAGACATCTTTCCAAGCCCTTTTGGGCCATTTCTGTTGGTCCATTAATCATGCAATTCTCACACAGTGTAAACGGCAGTAGTTGTTTTCAAATGATGCATAAAAGTCAAAATGGACAAAAATAGACATACATGTTTTTCATTGGACAGCGACGATATCTTAATCAGGGATGCACATTTTGACAGCATCAGCAACAGTCATTAGTTGGCGATCAGTTATTAACTGGCAAGACTAAAATCAAGAAAGCAACCAATCAGAATTTCGATTACAGGATGTATAGTTTGGGGCCTAAAAGCTAATAACTGGTTGCTTATATGAAGCACAGCCCTTTTTAAAAAAGCCAGGCATATACACGTGAAATAGATATTCCCTTCATAGGAAGCAGATTTGTTTAAACCAAGAGGCTTATGAGTGATGGGCTACTGATAGTTCTGTATTGTAAGACTAAAGTTTACCTTTCATTACTAGCCCAAATGAAAAGAAACGTTAATGACCTGACTAGGGGTATCTTTGGCTCAGGGTATCTCAGTGTACCTTATCTGGATTATCTGTATTTGGTCACGATGCTCACAGCTTACCATAAAGTATAGTCTCTTTTTAGGGGATCTTTGCATATCGTACCCTGTATTGTAATGTAAAAGGCCATTATCGCAATAATAATTAACAAACGATATATCGTGCAGCCCCAACCCCCACACTCACACTCAGTCCAAGCGTTTGCATGTTTAAACCTTGTGTACATTTTTGCCATTTTTTCCAAATGAATCACAGCGAAATGCAGCAATACTCCTTCACCAGCGTGACCACTTTGTTAGTCTCTCAGAGCAGAGGGCAGCACTTGACTCCTCCAATAGTGAAAAACCTGCCACATAACCATGTAGATAACTCACTGGGTGTAGTCAAATTCAAACCTGAGCACAAGCTGCAGAATAAGCTCTTTTGGCCTTTCTGCAGAGCCTAGTTCCAGATATGATATGCTCCAGCTAGTCTTGCCTCCTCCCAAGTCACTCATTGGCTGGATCATATGTCCCGGAGTAGAATGTCGAAGGCTGTAGCATGTACTTCTGCTAAAGTACTATAAGCTTCCATGTTGTCCTTTCTTTGTGTGCCGGATTCCAGCATTACCTCGTTCTCAAATAAGCTTAATTTAATAGATTAGCTGATGTAAAGAGATCAAAGTAACTCCATATATAGTCAAGTCAATGTCACCGTCATTCCCTCCATCACAGTGGTGTGTTCAGTGAGGAACAAAATGTACAGCAGACTGAAAAAGTCAGAGACCACCCTTTCCATTCAAAGCGCTCATTAAGTTACTCTTTCCTCAGTGTCAGGAAAATGCAGGAAATATTTACATAACAGAAAATTATACAGAGGCCTCAACAGCCAAACAGAGCATAGCATCTTTCAGTGTTTACCGTGTCTGGCCTTTGCCTTTATTACAGCTTTGGTTCGTTTTATCAGATTATTCGTGTTTCCGAAAAATATATATATTATATGAGGCTGGTATATATATTGGAAATTTTGTTCTGAGAACTCCAGCAGCTTCTTTTCTTTGGTTAGTAAATTCCTCTCTGTTTTTGACTATTTCTTTATCACCCTTAATGGCAGGACAGAAACTAGAACAGAGATCAAACAGTAAAGGTGGCCTATAGGAAGGGAGGACATACAAGGACTGTTCATCCTCAGCAGCAACGATTATCTCATCATGTTGCAGTGGTGTTATACAACCGTCATTGCACCTCTTCAAAACAGCACTTTGAACATTCGTATTCCAGTCAGACTCGGAACGTTTCTGGAATGCTGGGCCACTTCCAGGATTTGTCAGCGGTGATAAGGCAGTGTAATTATGCACTGCATTGTAATTAGTGAGGTTGCAGTAATGTGGCCGTTAACGTGCACACATTCATGTACATGCATGCATACCAACATGCCCATCTATGAGCATATTCATGCACATGAAAATACATTTCCACAGAAGTGGCCAGTAGGTATCTGATATTCCAGGGAATGTTTTATTTCTAACCCACAAGAAATGGGCAAACAACCACGCATAGACATTTCTTCATTAACCCATGTGTTAGGGGTTGCACTGCGTCAGTGTACGTCTAAGACGTTGGAGTAGCTTTCAGTCATAGCAGCAAAAACATCACATCCATCAAACCGCACTGGGGTTCAGACTACACCGTAATTCTCTGTAGGGCCAGGGCATCAGAACAGATGAGCTTTTAATGGGACGTGATGTTTTTGCTGCTGGTAGAGAGCGTTCTGCTAATAGTCTTTGGACTCGATGGGATTTTTTTGGCTGTGCTTCATTTTGGGTTATATGAGTCGCTCATTTGAGTTGAGCTGTCCTCTCTCAGGCGTGTAGGCAGTTCCTCGTGCACATGCTTGGTGTAAACTCTGACTACCACAGAAGGTTGGCACATGCTGGTTAGCAAGCTGCTGCTTGGCTGTTTCTATTGCCTGTAAATATGTGCTATAAGCTTGGGTGACTTGATAATAACACGTTTTTAACAGCCTTGATCAGTTATATTATGTTGGAGACAGTGATGGGCAGCTTTGCTGGTGATGTGAAAGAAGCTATCCATGAGTCATCTTTGCAAAATTGATGACAGAGATTTATTGTTAATCCTAGCTCGAGGAGAAACGAATGTGCACATCTCCAAAATCTCAACTACATGTTATGCAAGCTTGTGGTGCTGTGTATAAAGCAAAAGCTGATTGGTTGAATGGGGAAGTGGCATTGTGGTCAATATGTAAGTAACCTAATTATATATTTTAATATACAATCTGATATGTTTGCTAAAAATCAGTCACATCCAGTACATTTTTCATTTACGGCATTTAGCTGATGCTCTTATCCAGAGCGACAAGGTTGATCATATTACAGGTAGGCCAATGTAGTGTGAGGAGTCTTGCCCAAAGACTCTTATTGGTGTAGCACAGCATAGTCACCCAGACTGGGATTCGAACCCCAGTCTCCCACATGTGGTGTTATCCTCTGAGCTACACCAACCACACATCCAGTAGCTTTTCTTGTCTATACTTTTCTATTCTTCTTCTATTCATTCTCTGTCTACTACATCAAACACTAGGCCTTGAAAACTCATGAGAACATTTTCAAAAAGATCATAGATTTTGAGAAACGCCATCATCAGTTTCTTTGCAAAGATTTCTCACAGTGGAATAATTGTCTTCAGCTTTAGTGCACCATACCTGATCGTTAGTTTCTGCTGTCATGCTATTCCTGAGTGTGGTTTTGGTTCTGTTTCTAGGAGATGCGTTTGTGGCCAGTCGCGATGGACTGCAGGTCAGCGGCGGGCGCTCTCTGCTTCCTCGTTCACTCTCAGCCCCTCAGCCACCCCTGACTGGTATAGCCGAGAGAGCATTAGAGAGGGAGCAGTGGTTCTGGCCCGTAGGTGATTCAGCTGGAGAGGAGGACTTCCAGCAACCTCACCGCGTGGAAACCTACATCCTGGGACTGATCCAGCGTCGCCTACTTACATCCAGGCACTGCAAGCCACGGACAAGCCTGAACCCTGAGGCTAGAGGAGTGGTGAGGCAGAGCAGCCTCTGCTGCAAGGAGCCTCCCTCTGTCCCTGAGCGCCACAAGGCTTCATCTAGCCCCGAGAGGTCACCAGCATGGGCCTATGGCTTAGAAGAGGAGCAGCTTGGAAGCCTTTCCCATGAGGAGACACTCCCTGTTCACTATCCCAGGCCCCCAGCGCTTGCTGGAATCTGCTCCACTTCCCTGGACTTCCCCTGTGGTGCTCTGGAGCCCAGCAGCAGTGAGGCGGACTCGCCTCAAAACTACCAGGTTCCGCACTCGCCCTCCTCAGATGAACAGCTGGTGAATGCCCAGTACATCCCGGCCCAGCCGTGCCGGGCTCCAGCCAGAGCAAAAACGCATCGTGCCCACTCAGCTCCCAAAACCAGCCGTCCCACCCACTCCCCAGAAAGAGTAGAGAGAACACAACCCAAACCGCGGGCTGTGCCAAAGAAGTGCCGTTTCACAGAGGATAGGGCAGCTACCAAGAAGCCTGGCCGAAGGGCCTGCCGCTCACAGTCAGAGAACAGCTTGCTGGGTCAGAAGGGGGCACCCGAACGCAAATACAGCACTGTGGAGCGGGACAATGGGCGAACCGGCCATTCCAAAAGCCGACGCTCTCAGGGTGGCCTGGGACATCGACGCTGGCGCTCTACACTGGAGCTCAGCCAGGACGAGGCTGAGCCTCCTCCTCTGCCCGAGCAGTCCACCAGACGTCCCCGCAGACCCCGCCCAGGCCCACCACCATATCCTTATAGTCAAGCTCCCCAGCACCCTCATCATCCACACCACTTCCAGCCTCATCCACACCTTCACTCTCCAGACTACCTGCCGTGTCGGCGTGAGGGGGGCTATAAGCATGCAGGCCCAGCAGAGTGGGAGTCCAGCCTAAGTGAGGGTGAGTCTCCGGGCTCCAGTTCCATGTCCAGTGACTCAGATGAGAGCGGAGGACTGGTGTGGCCACAGCAGCTTGCACCCCAGCTGGCACCGCCCTCACCTCCTGCTCCACCTGGAGCCCCACTGCAAACCAAAGCCTTAGTCAAAATCAAAGCATCCCATGCCCTCAAGAAGAAGATTCTCCGCTTTAGGACGGGATCCCTCAAAGTCATGACCACCGTCTGAGCTACGGGGTATTGCAGTGGTTCCCAGTCCTGGTCCTGGATTACCCCTGCCCTTCTATTGAGTAGGACCCAAGAACTAAAATCATATGTCTTCGATAGAAAGGCAGGTCCTGGGTTCCTGCAAAGATTCCTGCTTGATGTTAAAAGTTCCTGTAGTGGAAACTTGCACCTTGGGTGCTTCTCCTGCTCCAACCCTTCTATTTTAGCTCAGGGAGGCTCAGCAATTAGCTCATTGGTTGTGTTTGGTGATTCAG
Source organism: Prochilodus magdalenae (assembly GCA_024036415.1). NCBI lineage: Eukaryota > Metazoa > Chordata > Actinopteri > Characiformes > Prochilodontidae > Prochilodus > Prochilodus magdalenae. Next base: position 245,313 of record JAMWET010006528.1, read on the forward strand.
AGTAGGGAAAACCACAAACTATGCAGGGTAACACACTAGAGTCAGGACTGGGAACCGTTGGACTAGAGGATCTAAGCAAATGTTTTTCTAAAGGACCCTTTAAAGCAGTGGTTCTTCCAGTCTTCAGCCACCTCTTGCCCAGAACACGTTTTTGCTGCATCCCAACTTGTGATACGAAGTGACAAAGCAAAATGCAGACTCTCTGGAGGTCCCTGAGGACTCATTTGAGAACTGCTGCATTGAAGCGCAATCTGATATAGACTTCCACAGTCTGAAGGACAGCGAGGAGAATCTAAGCTCTGTCGGCCTCAGATTTACAGAGAATCTGACCCTAAACCGAACCTGTACATACCTGTGTATGCGGTTGAAGGTGCCTGTATTTATGTTTGTACCCTGTAAATAAAAATCTGGGATGATGTCATGAGAACGTTTGTGGTTCTGAGAGACAGACAAAGGTCTTGTGTAGAAGAAGTGCTCCTGCATGCAACTCACAAACAATTTCCAGCTATAGAACATAATTACAGCTTCGTTCAGTCACATAAACCCACAAAAAAGCAGCTGCTTCGCGCCGCTGAGGAAGAGACAGGAAAGGGTCAGCGTTCCAGGGAAAGAAGAAGAGAAGGTCCAAAAGGCTGCCCTGCCCAGACAGATGATGAAAAAAGCAATTCGGCGAGTAGAATTCAGACAGGAAATCGAACTGGGCCACGTTCAGCACAATGCTACTCTTCGAGCATTCAGGCAGAGTACTGTCTGTCAGATAGCATTGCATTAGAGTATTAGATCCTATCTCCACTAATGCCAGTTATTAGTGCCTCTTAATTGCTGCATTCCGTCTATTGTTTTTGGCTCAGCTTGAACTGGGTGGTGAACTGTTTTTTCGTGAGACGCGGAGCAGCAGAGCGTTGTGGGTGTTCCATCAGGGCGAGTGTGAGGAAGTTCACTGCAGCAGCCTCACACGCACAGGGCTTGGGCCACCCACAGCACAGCAGAGAGGCTGGAGAGGGCTGTAGGCTGCAGGTAAAGGGGTAGGAATGGGGTTCTGAAGGCAGGAAGCACAGCATTCATGGGTGCCTACAAACTGGGAACAACTTATGCTTTGTTATATGGACTTTGCCACATCAGTGTTACGGAAACAAGCCCAAGAGTAGTTCTGGATATATCGAGCTCTGTCTGTGAAGGGACATTTCAGCCTAGCATTCAATACTAGCAATTAAAGTGTTATTTGTGATGTCATGCATCATACAATCAATCCCCCATGATGGACTGCTCATGTATAGGCTCATCAATACAGTCATGATCTTCAACTCCCTAACAGTAACATTAGCTCCCTACAAAAATATCAGCAGATAGACCTATAGGAATTCCATGCAGGTCTTAACTGGTGTATGGGGTTTATTCTGATCTAGTGGTGGTCTGGTTCTGGTTTAGCTGGTCACCGATGCTGATTGACTAGCATACCAACATCCAACACACAACATATGTCTAGCTTCCTTTGGATTTTGTCAGCTGGCCAAAGAAGAAGGAAATGATTTCCACCAGCCAGGTCTCGAGTATCAATTCCAAAAGTGCTTGCAATTTTTCAGAAGACCCTCCTGTCTTTGACAAACTCACCAGAAGGTTCTTTCCTAGTCTCTAAACCAGAATCCATGTCCCTCTCAAAGCTTTTGCATAGTTTGGGGCTATTAAGGGGCCTTGTCACTGTGTTTAGCAGTAGCTAGTTAGCAGAACAGTCTCATATTCATCCATAGGCCCAGGAAGATGTTTGATTTGGCTAACTCTGTGTTGATCAAGCTCTGGAAACCAGGCAAGATACCTACACCCACTTGCCACTTGGTTACCACAATCGTTGTCCATTTTATAAGCTCCTCTTGCCATGTAGGTTCACCTTGTAGTTCTACAATTACAGACTGTAATCCAGTTGTTTCACTGTATGCTGTGTTGGGCTTTTTCACCCTGTTCTTGGTCAGGACGCCCACAGAGCAGGTGTTATGTGGGTGGTGGATCATTCTCAGCACTGCAGTGAGTGTAAGTGTGTTTGGATCCACTGGGAATGCTGGTGTGTTAGTGTGTTTTGTGCTGGTGTGAGTGGATCCGGACCTCTCACTGTCCACTCTATTAAACCTTGCTCCTAGCTCACCTGCTGCTGCAGAGTTTGTGTTGGTCATCCTCTGGTCCTTCATCAGTGGTCACATGATGCTGCCATTAGGACGCTGTGGGCTGGATAGTTTTGATTGGTGGACTATACTTAGTCCAGCAGTGACACTGAAGTGTCCAGCAGCACTGCTGTGTCTGATCCACTCACACCAGCACAACCCACACTAACACACTACCACCACCACCACCACCACATCAGTGTCACTGCAGTGCTGAGAATGATCCACCACCCACATAATACTTGCTCTGTGGTGGTCCTGACCATTGAAGAACAGGGGCTAACAAAGGATACAGGGAAACAGATGGACCACAGTCTGTAACTGTAGAACTACAAAGTGTTCCTGTAAAGTATGTGGAGCTGAATGGACAATGCAAGGAGTTGTAGCCGATGAGGTGGCCCGTGGGTGTAGATAGAGTCCTTTCAGATTATGTCAGATGTAACAGCAGATTGTTGATGTAACTACAATTGTAGTTTTCTAGCAGTCCTGATGGCCACCTGTGACATGTCCAGTCTGTAGGATGTGGAATGCAGGGTCAGCCTCAGAGGAGACAGTTTGGTGTGGTTTGTAGAACTGGGTGGAGTTCATGCTGAGGAAGATGAGCACGGCTGTTCTCATTAAGGTCCTGGTGTGATGTGTCAGTGGTGGAGTTTGAGCCTCCATAAGGACACACCTCATCATAAACACTTAGCCCTGAGTAGAGGTAATTAACCCCAGCAGCTGTATCATAATCACACATCCCCACCCACCCCCCACCCTAAATCTTGAGAACTTTTCTCCATTACAGACACGACGTATTGGCTACTCCTACAGGGCAGTGGGAACCTTTCCTAAACGAGCTGCGAACTGTACGTCTGTATTTGAGATTACCATAGCACCTTCCCTCATCACGTTGTGCCATCAGCCTTAGCAGTAAAGGGGGAAAGAATGACATCAGACCTGGAGGAGGACCATGACTCCTTAGTGCAGAACTGAAATAATACCCGCTAAATCCTCGCATGCATGACCTCATAGTCCTACTTTATGTATTGTTTGATTTCAGTCCCTTAAAATGGCAGTCAGACTGCTCTAAGCAACTCAGCAAGCTATGTTCTAACACAGTGATACAGGATAGCATATATCGTCGCTGTCCAAAAAAAAACATGTATCTCCATTTTTGTTGATTTTTACTTTTATGCATTATTTGATCACATGGGTTGCTCTTTATACCATGTGGAATTTTCATGAAGACTGGACCAACAGAAATGGTCCAAAACTGTTTGGAAAGACGTCTGGTTCCATTGACTTCCATACAAACTAAATGAGGTTTTTGGCCTCTCCTGTAAAGTTGCCATTTTGGAGATAGCTGTTTTTCTTTGGACAGCGACGATATGCTAGTTAACAAAGGCTACTCCATAGTGGGGGTGGCTCAGTACCTTTTCCATGTCTGATACAGATGCTGTGACATCCCAATACCAGTCCGGTACTGTATTTTTCCTTCTCTTAAACAACTAAGCAGTAAATGAATATATCTCCTATTGCACTTTACTTAACCAGCTCTCTACATAACATAATGCTCAAACTGTGAAACAAATATTCTACTACCCTTTTGAAAGAAAGACAGAGCTCACAACATGACAGTTATGCATTACTGCCGCTTATTTGTTTATTTTGCACACACAAGTTTTATGTGCACATTTTAAACTGCACCCCTGTGAAAAAGTTTGCAAGGGATTAATTTATGTGATTTGTGTGAGTTTATGTTCACAGATCCTATCGCTGCTTTTTCCCCCAGTCATTTTGGACAGTATCGGACTGAGTACTGACTGAATATCGTATTTGCACACCCCTGCTTCTGTGGGTTCTGGTAAGGGAACACTCCGACCAAAATCAACTCTTCAGCCATTGCTAACAATGCTGCGCTCCAGCATAAGGCATGACATAAGAAACAGTTCATTAAACTGTGGTTCTAGGCCACAGTGCCCCTTTAAAGCCAGAGAGCTCTGAGCCGGTAGGGATTAGGTTTCAGCTTATATTGTGTTGAAGCATGACTGACTTTGTGTTGTATGCCTCTTACTGCATGTGGTATGAAATTAATGAATTCCAGGCAGGCAGAGAGGTACAGTAAAGCAGCAGCCTGACCGTGCTAGACCGTCAGCAGGGATAGTGACCCATAAGAGGCCGGTAGCCCATGTTATGGACGGTAAGCAGTCAGTGTTAGCTTTAGCATTGCTATTAGCTTCTCCTCAAGCAAGATATCTCAACCAGTAAGAGAGACTAGGTCAAAGAAAGAAGGCCTAAATGTAATGCCCATGTATGGACACAGATTCTAGCGTGATAGCATCCATCAGCCTTGCTAAATTCCTGCTTTGCTCATGAACAGAATTTTTCAGAAAGTCGTCAGGAATGCTCGCTTTGAGTTATCAACAAATCGGAGCTTTGTAGTGCTGCCGGGATGAAAGAGTGATGTTTTTGCCACTCTGGGAATGAAGTAGTGGCTTTTATCTGCAGGGGTGTAATGATGTAGTGACCTCATTACAGGCAGAAAAGAGGGAAAGTGAGAGGAGGCTTGGTGACCACAGCCGGACGGTGCCGACTGCAGACAAGAGCAGCGGGCCCTCACTCATCCAACCCTGCCTTTAACTCCAACCTCAATAAACTCTGCGAAGAAAGAAGCTTTGTGCCCGCTTCTCTCTCTTTCTAAATCTCCCTCTCTCTCTCTCTCTCCCCATCTGGACGTGGTTAAAGAGGCTCCCTTCAAGGCCAAGAACCTGGAGAATTTCCTGTAAAAGGGGGAGGGGCAGAGAGGGAGGGAAACGAAGACAGAAACAAGAAATTAAAAGAGCGGGGAAAAAAGGAGAGTTTTAGCAAGACAATCCCCGCTCCACATCTGGCTTATATTAGGAGGAGGAAAGGGGGGCTGGGTGGGCTGGGATCTGAAATGGAAGAAAGATGAGAGAGGGGACTGAGAGGAAAATGTAGCTATATTGCTGGCTCTTTCTTCGAGCAGGGCTGACATATTTCTTTTCCCCTCTCTCTAACCGTGCGAATCTATGCTCTGGTGATTTGGTCCAGATCTGTGGAGGCTGACTTTCTGTCTCCTGCCTGCTTTGCCTTCTCTGGATGTCTTCTCCATAGCTTCTCATTTTGTCCTCTAGTATGTATAAACTCTCACACAGACCTCACTTTCTTCATCTTCTTTTAAAGCCATCTACAGACCTGGACTTAAGTTATGTGTGTTTGAAGCTGCTTGGGTCTGTATACATACCACAGTCTGGGAGCTGGGCCAGACTGAGGAGTGGAGGAAAGAGAGGGGGCGAAAGAAAAAAAAAAAGCGGGAGACGAAGCGGGGTCTCTGGGATAAGTCACTTTTCAGACAGCTGCTTCATGTCCCACCAGTCTAGGCCCAAGTCCCAGACCCAGTTCACAGCCCTCCCCCAACACCTTATTCCCTGACCCCAAAACCAGAGGCTGGAGGAGGGGTCTGGTAATGCTTTGATTGACAGATGTGTATTGAGGACGTCTGACAGCATGGCTCTGACCGAGTGGGAAAGATTAACACATGAAATGACCTATGAAGGTGAGTGTGTATTAGCTTCACTTTGCACTGCAACGAAGATTTTAATGGAGCTGTCTGGTGAAAAATCAGGTTTACACGCTTCGCCCTGACTGTAAACCAAGACATGTTTGGATTTTGAAGTTTGTTTCTTTAGCTTTGTATTCAGTTTTGCCTTACAAGTGCCTCAAACCACAGACAGGCTTGTTTATGTATTTTCGGACACATGATGACATATTGTTATCCATCAGCACTAGCAAAATTCATTGCTCATGATGGCTGCTTCTACTATTTCAGTTCATTTTAGCCTTAACATTCCATTACAGCCGTATACTATAACTGTGTGGAGCATCAACTCAGCAGATTGCATCATACATTGATTCACATCGATTCAAAAAGTCATCCACTCTCATTATAACCTCAGCATAAATGGGTGGTGCTAATCCATTGCATAGATGATCCAAGGAGATGACAGAAGATGTAAATGTCTCATTGTTTGTGACATCACAGAAACAGTATTTACATGAAGCTACTATTTAATAATGAAGATGAAGACGTGATTTCTGCTGATATGGGGTCTTTAAGAAACCCTGGCTTTTATTCCATGTACATGTTTAGCTTTAGGTTCATGTTGCCCAGATTATCTCTTACCACAGACAAGTTTGGCCCAGTTGGAGAAAGACAGTGTGTCAGTGCGTGAGGCTGCAGGAGCCCTCTGGTTGTAAGTAGAACTGATTTTCTTGCGCCCCCTTGTGACCAGTTTGTAAATGGACATTGTACATTGTCAGATGTTTTTCATGGCAGAAAAGCCAATTAACTGTAATGGGATTTGAAGGGAGGAGGTATTAGTGTAGTTCTACCTTATTAGTCCGTTTAGCTCTAACATCAGAGTGCTTTAATCTGGGACAGAATGTAGATGGATGTGCTTACATGAAGCACATTATTACAGATTTATGTATTCATCGTCCACTGTTTTCTCTGGTATGACTGAATTAAAAATTTTAGGCACAGTGGGGAAATTTAGTCTCCGCATTTAACCCATCCATGAAGTGAAACACCCACAACACACTCACTAGTGAACACACACACACAAGGGGGCAGTGAGCACACTTACCCAGAGCGATGGGCAAGCCCTATCCACGGCGCCCAGGAGCATTTGGGAGTTAGGTGCCTTGCTCAAGGGCACCTCACTCGTTACTGTCAGTTAAGGGAATCGAACTGGCAACCCTCCAGTCACAAGGCTGGTTTCCTAACCTCCAGCCCACGACTGCCCCACTCCAGCCCACGACTGCCCGGCTCCAGCCCACGACTGCCCCATGCTGTAGGACCTTTAGGGATACCTGGCTGTTTAAGGGTGCAGCTACAGTACATAATCAGCACATTATATTATAAGCTGTTAAAGGATGCTATCAGCTTTAGTTGTTGCAAAGGTGCTTACTTGCTATATCTAATTGCTGAAACATTATTGGGGATCTGATTGTTGGACTGTAGGTTACTTTATTATGAGCTATCAGATTGAATAAACGATAAGTACTTCACATGTTTTGAATCCAAATATAGGGGTGAAAAAGATACCCGATTTTTCAGCGTCAGCAAGAAAAAAGCGCAGAACACATATTTAATTAACACTACACAGAAGTCTCAACATCTGAATCCAATATTTCTTTTGTTCAGGGTTTAATGTGTGCATGCTTTGCTTTTTTATTACAGCTGGTGTTTCTTTGTTTGGTTGTTTAGTATTTCTTTCAGTGTTTTTTTAATCTGCTGGGATATTTTTTCACACCTTCAAAGTTAATGTGTTGGTTGCACATATGACTTCTCACAATGCAAATAATCCCACATAACATATTCAGCGATTCATTGTGCTCTGTGGTGGTCCGTCCATTGTTATGACACCACCAGAAGCAACTTAGTGTCATTTTCAATTTTTACAGTTTCCTTTTCTCATGACAGTTACACATCCTTTCAGACTGCTGAGTTGTCTTTTCACAGAGAAGGAGTGGACAGAAACTGTGGATATATATATACCTGCAGGCTGTGAGTGACGGGATCCTTAGATTGAGAAAAGGTGCTACAGTGCAGTGAATGTCTGGAAAGCAGATGTTAATGATTGGCTAAAATCATTGGGGGCAGTCGTGGGCTGGAGGTTAGGGAACCAGCCTTGTGACAGGAGCGTCGCTGGTTCGATTCCCTGAACTGACAGTAACGACTGAGGTGCCCTTGAGCAAGGCACCTAACCCCCAACTGCTCCCCGGGGACCGTGGATAGGGTTGCCCACCGCTCCGGGTAAGTGTGCTCACTGCCCCCTAGTGTGTGTGTTCACTAGTGAGTGTGTTTGTGGGTGTTTCACTTCACGGCTGGGTTAAATGCGGAGACTAAATTTCCCCACTGTGGGATTAAAAAAAAAAAAGGAGTGACTGCGTTTGGGCGAGGCCAAAGACCATAATGTGAAGGAAGTAGCTGAATCTGCAGGTGTATAAAGGCGTACGGTCATGCGGGTCTACCAGCAGTGGCTAAAATCCCAGTCTGCAGGAAACTCTCCCCAGAATCCACCAATTCTGGACCAACTGCACAATTCTTCGATGCAAGTGCAGTTGGACTGAGTGTCTGAACATTGGCACGGCCTACATCCAGAAACTTGTCCAGTCCATGGCAAATCCAGTCACAGCTGTTACTGGTGCTTATGAAGGTATTACACATTATTCAGTACATTTCAGTCACATGTGTCATCCACCAAATCTGGCCCCACTGTGCAATTCTTTGACGTTTGAATTTAACATTAATGTGGCCTGCATCCAGAAACTCGGCCAGTCCATTCCAAAACCAATCACAGCTGTTATGCTTTCTTGTGGAGGTTTTACACACTACTAGGTGTGTTTCAGTCACAGGCGGCTCTTTTTTCCCTCATTAGTATCTTCTGAATGATAAATAACTTTCTAGAAATGAAATAATGAAGAGGGTGATTCTGACTTTTTCACAATATTTCAAGAAAGGCAAAAACGTGTTAGAAAATCACAGTTTAATTTGTACTTACACATAAAATTATCCCAAAGATATTTAAACAGGTACATATAAAAGAGAGAGCAGCTGTATCAGCTAGGCTGTCACGAGACATTGGCTAACAATCCAGTTACGGTTCTTTAACTGTAGTTTGTGATTGGAATAGGTAGAGGGCGGTCTCTGCCTCCTCACACCCCACTCTGTCATTCACAGCTAGACCTTGTTAATCAATAGACCCTGAAAATGCAGAATATTCGGCCTTTATTGACCAAGCCAAAACTGTTCAGTTTCCCCAGATATGATATACTGTGTATGATGTCTCTTCATTCAAGGTGAAGTAGGCCTACAGAAGTGAATTGCTGTGCAGAGCTCCTAAGGCAGCTTTTCTTTCTGTATGTCCTGCTGTTCATCATTCAGCCTCTGAAGCAGGGTGGCGCCACTTCTGGAGCTGTTGGAGGAGGAGGAGGAGGAGAGAGGCGGGAGTGGTCCACCAGTCCAGGCTGCACTGTAGCTGATGAATATTTGATTTGAGCCTCTCTGGAACAGAGAGACACTGAATTAATGCAACGTGCTGACAACTCACTGTACTTCCAGCCCACTATCACTGACTCATCTCGGAATATAGGCTACGGAATGGGAAGGTCCTCCTTAAAGGAGAGTTCCACTGATTAAAGCGACAGAGGGGTTTGGTATGAATTGGTCCGTTCCGGAGAAACAATCCGAGTAAGAATTCATAACAGCTATGGGGATAGGAACCAGACGTCTGAAGAGTTCTGTGCCTCTGAAAGCTCCCTCACTGAAAGTTGTTGGTTATTAAGGTGCTGCCTGATGTACAAGATGCTCATGGCGGAGGGGTGCATGCAGGATATTCTAGGGCAAAATAGTCCGCAATGAAAACGTACTACCACAAAGGTTCTATCACTGGTCACTCTGAACAGTAAACATGGCGACTTGGTGACTATTGCATTTACGGCATTTAGAAGGTTGTTCATATTACAGGTAGGCCAATTAGCGTTTGGAGTCTTGCCCAAGGACTCTTAGAGGTGTAGCACAGCATAGTCCCAGGGCGGAATTTGAACCCCAGGCTCCCACATGTAGTTGTGACTCCCTGGTGGGTACTGGTGTTATCCGCTGAGCTACACCAACCACCTGGGTGCCTATACCACCACTGGGAAGACATCAGAGTCAGTAAGTTCCTTACTAAGCACCATTTCACATTAAACTAGTCTGAATGACTCACATCTCATAAAGTTGGTAAAACAGGTGGAATTCCCCATTAATGCCTCTAGAAGCTTCCTCACAAGAGCTAGTGCGTAAAACTGGGGAAAAGATGGCTTTGAGAAGACATGTAGGTCCACTCTTCATTTTAGACAGTAAATAGGATCGCTAGATTAGAGATGTAGCCAACTGGTCCACCACCACAAGCATCGTTCTCTCTCTAAGCTTATACATACTGTATGTAACATAGCACCTCCACATGGAGGAGACGTCTATTCCATTATACCATAATAGGTCTTTCACGCTACGGTGAAGGATCAAACCTCTCTCTCTCTCTCTCTCTCTCTCTCTCTCTCTCTCTCTCTCTCTCTCTCCTTCTCTCTTTCTCAGAACTGAATCATACTGAACTTTAGGTTACACATTTGTGGCAATATTGACTACATATGCACATGTGCGAGACAGAAATGCGTTAGAAACCAGCTGTTACACAACACTTTAACCTAAATTCACCCTGGGTGACACGATTTAACACAGGCTTACAGAATCACTCTAATAAATTACAATAATCTCAGATTACAAACCTGTACTCAATCAATCAACACTTCATCTGCTCATAACAGTCACAGTGCTGCATGACCTGTGCGCTTTGCCACAGGCCCACATCACGTCCTCTCAATACACCGTAATCATTACATTCAGAGTGTGTGTGTTCCATGATGGCTTGCTTCTCCAGCATTGGTGGGCTGCTGCACTTGCCTGGTGACACTGCTTGTCCTAACATATCTAGTTATACTGAGAAAACTGGCTGACTAACGGACGACATAACAGATATTATGACATAATAAGTTAATTTTGCATTTGAGACATTTGGGGGGTCCATAAGGTTAATTAAGCAGTCCTGGACCCCTCAGGATTCCTTGAATTTCACACCTTGGTTGCATTGTTTCTCCCCATCCCCTAAATCCGCAAGATTCGGAGCACTGGCCTTCTAGCATGTTCGTGTTACAGTTCATTCAGATAATTCGCCCAAATGCAAAGAAAATATTGACACATCAGACAAAGTTTTCTATGATCTTTTGAGTTGAACTTGATTCCTTACGGAGGATCTCAGCTCTCTATGGAACTGTGTAGTGCAGGTGTTTCACTTAATAATGGCACACCGTTTTAAGGGAGCAATGTCCTTTATGAGTGCACCTCTTTAATGAACTCCACACCCTCTTCTTGTTTTTGTATGTGAATTCTAGGTAGGTTTATTTTATTGTATTTTATATATAATAAATAAAAATTTGTCACATTGTTTAAGGTGGTTGTAATCCAGGCTGCTGTAGATGGCGCTGCATGAGAATGATGGGGCTATAAATACCGTCTACAGGAAACTGTCCTTGGAATTGTGTCAGGGACGGCATCCACCAAATTTGGCCCAACTATGCAATAATTTGATGCAAGAGTGTCTGACCATCGATGTGGCCTACATCCAGAAACTCCATGCCTAATCGGATCACAGCTGTTATTGGTGCTCATGTATGTACTACACACTATGAGGTATGTTTCAGTCACAGGTGAGTTTTTGTGAGCTCATACATCACACACACACACGTACAGACACACACCCACACACACACACACACACACACACACGTACAGACACACACCCACACACACACACACACACACACGTACAGACACACATCCACATACACACACACACACACACACGTACAGACACACATCCACATACACACACACACACACACACACGTACAGACACACATCCACATCCACACACACACACACACACACACGTACAGACACACATCCACATCCACACACACACTCACACACACACATACAGACACACATCCACATCCACACACACACACACATTTCTATTTATATCATGGACCACAGCATTCCCAAATCAGTGTATTTGGGCTATTGCTACCATAACTATTAACCATTTGAACTATTAAGAACAATACACTATAATGCATCAACTCGTTTTTCTTTCCCCTAGTCAACAGGTTATATAATCTCAAAATGGAAGTATCTATCAGTCTTCTGAATTTTCAGAATTCTGAGCTATTCCAAAATCCATTGTCTATTAACAGTGTGTTGTGGCAACAATGCTGCACTGACCGCTCATCTCCGCTGCCCTCTGCATTCCCCTGCTCCATTTCTCTGGGCTCATGATTTTGAGTTGAATCCTGTTCCTGGAAGGAGTCTTCATCCTCCTCTGTGGAGGCGTGTCTCTGCAGAGGCCACAGCAGCCCACCTCTTTGTCC